>CATKHJ010900948.1:0-14137 GCA_949750685.1 Vernicia montana
CATCCATTGGGTTGGAAGACAATGAAACAAAATCATATTTTTATCATCTTTTCATTTTCTCTCCAAAAGCAAGAACACTTTCTCTCTCAACTTTTCTCTCAAATTCTTTCTTCTTCTTTTCTTCTTATCTTCTTTGATCAAGAGAAAATAAACATCAAAAGGAAGATCTAAAGGTATTGATCTAAGATCTAAAGTCTCCTTTCCCTTTAATTATGTTTTCTTGTTGATGATTTGTGATATTTCTTCTCATCTCTTTCTTTTAAGTTTAAAATGGGCTTCAAGAAAAAGAGTTTTTCTTTGAGCAAATGCATCTAGATGATGGTTTATAACCATGATCTAAGAGTATTGAGTGTGTGGAAATGGATTTTCAAAATGGATTTTAAACTTGAAGAAAATGGGTTCCAAGTTTTCTCATTTTGGTGATAATGAGTTTGATCTAAGATGGGATCTTTAGATCCTTTCATTTTCTATGTTTTTGTTAGTAAAATGAGTATAGTTTTGAGTTCATTTGATGATAATAAAGTTGGTTTAAATTGGGTTTTAAGTGATGAGATTTCCTTCACTAACTTTGGTAAAAAGTTTGCCAAAATGTTCGTTCCGGACTAGTCCCACGGGTGACCCCACCATTAGGATTCCACCCGTGGGACAAGCTTTTTCATTACTATACACTTTTTCCTTGTCCCACGGGTGACCCAACCACTGGGATTTTACCCGTGTGACAAGCATTTTGCTTCTGGACCTTGTCCCACAGGTGATCCCACCACTGGGATTTCACCCGTGTGACAAGCATAAATGAGTTTTTCCTTTTCAATTAGACATTGGTCTAAGGTCTTTTAGACACAAAAGTAAGTATGAGTATTGATTATTGATTGATATGTTATTATATGCTAAGTATAGAACTAGAGTATGGGAATAGAATTTATCATGGTTCTATAGATAAGTTAGGAAATGATGATCTAATTGTGATTTATTGGAATGGTTCATGTCGAACCCAAGGACAAGGAACAAGAGGAATTAGGTGATCATCATTTCTGCTTCTGTTGATTTAGGAGCAAAGGAAATTAAGGTGAGTACATAATAGTCAATATGTTATGGGCGTCATCTTTTTGTATGACCAAATGTTCATCGAAACCAATTGATTACTTGAATGAACTTATGTTCTATTGATATATATTCATTGAATCCATTTGATTACGTGAATGAACTTATGTTCCATTGATATTTATTCGTGAACCCAATATGTTGAAATACCTAATTGAGACCTTTGGTCTATTATTCATTGATAATAATAGCACATTGAAACCTTTACTCATTGATGAGTATCATTGCTTATTGAATTCTTAATGCTATCAATTGTGAAATGTTATATGGGATCTAAAGTAGAAATCCCCATCTGATGTGGGGTATACATCAGTCATGTGCAATGGTAAAGAAGTCCCGATAGATAGGGATAGTGTATCCGCCCTAGCTAGGAAGGAGGTCCTAGCCGAGAAACCTGATCAGGTTTCCGCTTGATTTATTGTGATGAGTGTGTGAAGCTTATAGCCGACACTCGATCTACATGTGAATGAGAACATACCGTTCTCGGATATTTAATTTCTGCTAAAAGAAAAATATATCGTATTTAATTGTTTACTCTTTGGATTCATTCATTAATTTCTTAAATGAATCCCATTGTGATAATTTCAATTATTTAATTATTCATATATTGCCTAATTGTTCATATTGCCTAAAGGCATTAAACCTACATTGATTCTTATATTCATATATTCTTCATTATACCTAGCCGGCATATCATGTTGACATTATGTATTCACTGAGATTTATATCTCACCCTTTAGTTGTTTATCTTTTTCAGGTACTATAGAGGATGAGACAAGGTAAAACTTAAGTTTCATCTCATCGCTTGAGGATTACTCTGTCTATATTCATTGTGTCCATTTTGATTGTATCAAAATGATTATGTATCTCAAAAGAGTTTGGTCTAGATTTCCATGGTCATTGTGGTTTATAGTATTTTGTATTGAAGACTTTTCTAGTACAATTGGGATTGTAACAATTATCCTGTTTATTTCAGATGTTAAAATTATATGAATTGTAATCGATAACCTATTATGGTATCTTTTCTAAAGTTTAGTACTTCCCTTGATATGTATGGATGATATGGAATGGATATAGTTATGTGTATCAAGTTCTGATCTGGGTATTGTTATAAGTTTGATTGTTATAGAATAGTATTGGGTTCTACGGGTTTTCGGTGGCCTTACGCCTAGCCATGCCCTAGGACCGTCGCGGCTCGAAAGTCGGGTCGTGACAAAAAAATTAAAAATAAATAAAAGAAAAAGAAAGAAAATAAATACCTTGCTAGGACGAGGCTTGGGGACGTATGGCGGATGAAGTGAACGACCGGATCGCAATTCCATGTTCTTGACTTGGCAGAACCACAACCTTTAAACGGCTACTAGGAAGGCATTGTTGGGACTCCCTCGAACTGATTTGAGAAGAGAAACCTCAAAACTGTCACGACCTGACTTTCGAGCCGCGACGGTCCTATGGCATGGATAGGCGTAAGGCCACCGAAAACCCGTAGAACCCCATACTAATCTATAATTAAACAAACATACTACTATTCCCATATCAGAACCTAAAACATATAGCCAAAACATCTCTATATCATCCATACATCAAATAAATATTATACTTGAGTATAGATACCAATAATAGGCCATCGATTACAGTTCATATAATGCCAACATTTGTAGTAAATAGAATATCTATTACAATCTCAAATGTACTAAAAAAAGGCTTCAACAAACAAAATACTACAATACTACAATAACCATGGAACTCTAGACCAAACTCTTTGAGATACATAATCATTATGATATAACAAAATGACAAAATAAGAATAGACAGAGTAACCCCAAAGCGAGAAGATGAAGCTTAAGTTTTACCTCGTCAGAACTTCTATAGCACCTGAAAAAAAAATAAACCACTAAGGGGTGAGATATAAATCTCAATGAATACACAATAGATCAATATGTTATGCCGGATAGGTACAATGTAGAATATTCGAATAGAATAGTTTCAAAGCGTTTAGGCAATATAAATAATTAGATAATCAGAATTATCACAATGGGATTCATTTATGAAACTAATGAATGAGTCCAAAGAATAAAAAATTAAGTACGATTTACTTTATTTTAGCAGAAATCAAATATTTGAGAATGGTATGTTCTCATTCACATATAGATCGAATGTCGGCTAAAAGTTTCACACACTCATCACAATAAGTTAAGCGAAAAACTGATCAGGTTTCCCAGCTAGGACCCCCTTCCTAGCTAGGGAAGATACTCTCTCCCTATCCGTCGGGACTTCTTTACCATATGCACATGACTGATGTATACCCCACATCAGATAGGAATTTCTGCTTTACATACTTTATAACATTTCAACAATCGATAGCATTAGGGATAATCAAATGAACTATAGTACTCATCAAGGAGTACGGGTTTCAATATATTGTCTTTATATCGATGCAAAGTAGACCGAAGGTCTCAAGTTGATGTTCTTAACATAATTGGATTCATGAACAGATATCAATGGAACCTAAGTTCAATCAAGTAATCAAATGGTTTCAATGAACGTATATCAATGGAACATAAGTTCAATCAAGTAATCAAATGGTTTCAATGAATGTATATCAATGGAACATAAGTTCAATTAAGTAATCAAATGGTTTCAATGAACGTATGGTCATACAATAGAATGACGCCCATAACACATTAACTATTATGTACTCACCTTAAACTCCTTTGCTCCTATCTAGGACAAGTAATAATGATGATCGCCCGATTCTTCTTGACCTTTATCTTTAGGTTCTACAAGAACCATTCCAATTAATCAAAATTTAGATCATCATCTCAACTTATCTATAGAATCAAGATAGATTCTAATTCCCATATTTCTAGATCTATACTTAGCATCTAATTACATATCAATACAATCAACATTACGTTGTCTACTAGTACAATTAACAATACAATAACTCATACGCATACTTTCACTATTGGGTCGAGTAGACCTTGGACCAATGTCCAATTCCCTTTTCAATTATGTCTTATATTGGTCATATATACATTTCAAATTATCATGGAATAAAACATGTTAAGGTTTGTCACACGCCCAAGGCCACGGTCGTGGGTCAACCTGTGTGACACAGAGAAATTACACAGAATCAAATAAAGTTTGTCCCATGCCCAAGGCCACGGGCGTGGGTCAACACGTGTGACCAATGGAATTTACACATATTCAATTGGGCTTATCCCACGCCCAAGGCCACGGGCGTGGGTCAAAGCGTGTGGCCATTCCGAGTTGGATTTCAAGCCAAACTCATCAATTAGCTAGAGAAGAAAATACTTATTTCATACCCAAAGCTAAACCACTTATTAAAACATGCAATGTGCACAAAGTTGAGGTCATTCTATCAACCAAAACATAGAATAAACAAGAAATCTTAAAGACCCATTTTGATCAAATCTATTATCATCAAAATGAGGAAACTTGAAACCCATTTTAAAAATCATTTCAATACTCTCAAAATACTTATATCTTGTTTACAAAACCATCATCCAAAAGCACTTTCTCAAAGATAACCCTTTTCTTAGAAACCCATTTGGTGAATCTCAAAGAAAGGAAGAAAAAGAAGATTACAAATCACCACAAGTAAAACATCATTAAATGAAGAAGAAACTTTAGATCTAAAAGTTGTTACCTTTGAATCTTCCTTTTTGATGGTGATTTCCTTGACCAATTGAAGAAAGAATAAGAAAAGAAGAGAAAAAGTTGAGAGAAAACTTTAGAGAACTTTTTAAGAAAATGAGAAAGATGATAGAAATGAAATGTTGGTTTATTATCTTCAAATAAAATGAATGACCATGATTAGATCATGGAAATTGAATGGTCAAAAGTGAATAGCTTCCCTTGGAAGCTTGGCCTTTCTTTTAAATTAAATCTAAAATCAATAGAAAATAAGATGACTCATAATGTCTAGGTTCATTGAACCTAACCATAAGTAATATAAAATGATGTTAGTGGAAAATGGGACCTATTTTCCACTAACTCATTTCTAGCACAACAAATATCAATTTTTGTCCATATCTTTCCCATTAATTGCACTATGGCCAGCCACCATTAAGGCTTAGGCAATCTATCATTGATCACTTGCTACCCATTAATCACATATATCATATATATATATATCAATCATTTCTTGCTCATGGAATTTAATCATAAATTCATCAATAAATTCACATGTAATATCATTGAATTAAAGTTTCTTATCATACTAGCATTCATTCAAATTCGTTCTCATATATATCAAATTGTTTAAGAACCTAGGGTATTACATTCTACCCTCCTTAAAGAAAAATTCATCCTCGAATTTAGAGAATGTACCAAATCTCATTGGAATAATTGAGGATATCGTTGTCGCATATCTTGCTCGCTTTCCCACATACTTTCTTCCATGTCATAGTTCCTCCATTGAATCTTTACCATTGGGATTTCTTTATTTCTCAGCTTCTTTACTTGTCGATCTACAATTTCGATAGGAACTTCTTCATACGAAAGGTCTTCACTTATTCCAATGCCTTCTGGTTGCAAGACATGCAAAGGGTTAGGAATATACTTCCTCAGCATTGACACGTGAAACACTAGATGCACATGTTCCATCGTCGGTGGTAGGGCCAATCTATACTTCTCCCACTCTGCTTAATATTTTGAACGGCCCTACATAACGAGGTGACAATTTTCCCTTCTTTCCGAATCTCATTACCCCCTTCATCGGTGACACTTTTAGGAACACGTGATCTCCTACCATGAAATGAAATTCTTTTCTCTTTGGATCTGCGTAGCTCTTCTATAGACTAAATGCAGTCTTTAGTCTCTCACAGATCAATGGTATTCTTTCAACATATCCGGTGCTTCTATATGCTGTTCACCCGCTTCAACCCAACACATAGGTGATCAACATTTTCTTCCATAAAGCGCTTTGAATGGGGCCATTCCTATGGAGGAATTATAACTGTTGTTGTATGAAAATTCAACTAATGGCTGGTGCTTGTCCCAACTGCCCCCAAAATCCATAATGCACATCCTAAGCATATCTTCCAATGTCTGGATAGTTCTTTCAGACTGCCCATCAGTCTGCAGATGAAATGCAGTACTGAAGTCTAGTTGAGTACCCATTGCTTCTTATAGCTTCTGCCAGAATCTTGAAGTAAACTGGGTGCCTCTGTCTAAAATGATTGAGATAGGTACACCATGTAGTCTTATGATCTGATCTATATAGAGTTGTGAATACTGCACGGCAGTATAAGTGGTCTTTACTAGTAAGAAATGAGTTGACTTTATGAGTCGATCCACGATAACTCAAATTGAATCATATCCTTTCTGGGTTCTTGGCAATCCCACTACAAAATCCATGGCTATGCGCTCCCATTTCCATTCAAGTAACTTGATCTCTTGCAGCAAACCCGATGGCTTTCGATGCTCTATCTTCACTTGTTGACAAGTGAGACATGACGCTGCAAAGTTCGCTACATCTCTCTTCAAACCTAGCCACCAATAGTAGCCTTTAACATCTTGGTACATCTTCGTAGCCCCTGGGTGAACACTATAGGGAGTTTGATGTGCTTCTTTCAAAATTCTCTCCCTCAATCCTTTCATTTCGGTACACATATACGATTCCTGCATCTGAGGACTTCATTCTCGGTACCGATTTCTAGAGCTTGACCTTTTCTCACTTCATCTTTTATCTTTACTAGCTATGGATCCTTGTCTTGTGAGACTTTAATTTCATCGAGGAGTCTCGCCTCTACTTTAAAGTAGGCTAAGAGTACTTGTGATCGATCCACTTTAAATTGAAGACCCTTATTAAACAATTCCTTCAATTCCTTCATAAGGTATCTTTTATGTACTGCTATATAGGAAAGACTTCCCATAGACTTCCTGCTTAAAGCATCAGCCACTACGTTGGCTTTTCTAGGGTGATACAAGATTTGACAATCGTAGTCTTTTAACAATTCCACCCATCATCTCTATCTCAAATTTAACTCCTTTTGTTTCAAGATATACTGGAGACTTTTATGGTCTGTGAAGACTTCACATTTCTCCCCATACAAATAGTATCTCCATATCTTCAATGCAAAAATAACTGCTGCCATCTCCAAATCGTGAGTCGGATAATTAACTTCATATCTTTTAAGTTGTCGTGATGCATGGGCAATGACCTTCCCATTTTACATCAAGACACATCCTAATCATATCCTTGACGCATCACAATATATAGCAAAAGCCCCTTCTCCTTCAGGTAATGCTAGAATTGGAGCCGATATCAAGCAATTCTTCAACCTCTGAAAGCTTTCCTCACAGGTTTCATTCCAATTATACTTGACTTGTTTCCTAGTCAGCTTTGTCAATGGTGTAGCAATCCGTGAAAAGTCTTTCACAAATCATCGATAATACCCAGCCAGTCCTAGGAAACTTTGAATCTCTGTAACCGTAGTAGGATGTGGCCAATCGGTAACTACTTTCACTTTCTTGGGATCTACTTGAATTCCATCTTTGCTCACTATGTGTCCTAGAAAACACACGTTATCCAACCAAAACTCACACTTTGACAATTTTGCATACAGCTAGTGTTCCCTCAGCGTTTGCAATGCCATCCTCAGGTGTTCCTCGTGCTCTTCTTTGTTCTTCGAGTAAACCAAGATATCGTCGATAAAGACAATAATGAATTTTTCTAGAAATGGCTTGAACACACGGTTCATTAAGTCCATGAAAGTTGCCGGTGCATTTGTCAACCCAAAAGGTAGCACTGTAAACTCATAGTGACCGTATCGCGTTCTGAATGCAGTCTTATGAATGTCCTCTCCTCTTATCTTGAGTTGGTGATAACCAGATCATAGATCTATCTTCGAGAAGTAACTCGCCCCTTGTAACTGATCAAACAGATCATCAATTCTGGGTAGAGGATACTTGTTCTTCACTATCGCTTTGTTCAACTGTCTATAATCTATACACAACCGAAAAGATCCGTCTTTCTTCTTAACGAACAATACTAGAGCTCCCCACGGTGAACTACTGGGTCGAATGAAACCCTTATCTAGTAAATCCTATAATTCCACCTTTAGTTCCTTCAATATTGAACTCAATTTCCCTATCCGGTGGCAATCCTAGTAAATCATCCGGAAACACATCTAGGAATTCACTTATGACCGGTAATCCCTGTATACTCTTAGAGGCTTTCCTCGTATAGTAAAATTAACTATGAATTAGGTGTAGTAAAATTTGAATATGTGAAACATTGGAATAATTGGGCTAAAATTTCATACAAGGGGTCGGCCGTACTAAGACAATTGAAGGAAAATTTCTTGTACTTAAGTAAAGGCTAATAAGATGAAAGGTAAATTTGAGGTGGGCCCCCACTTGTCTTCAATGTCAATATTCTAACATAATATTGGTAATTTCATAAAATGAAATATAAATTTTGCTATCATGAAATATGGATGGTTATCCATATAATTTTTTATATTAAGAAAGTAATAAAATAGCTAGTAATTATAACCATTTGATCAAGTTAGGTGAATCTAGACCATCCATTACTAAAGACTTGGACATAAATATAGAATTTTCTCATTTTTATCTTCCAAACAATAAACTTGAAGACATCACCTTCTCTCTAAAGAAATATTTTGTCCATCACAAGAAATTAACCAAGAATTCAATTTTCTTTGAGATAATTTCTAAAACCAAGCTTAAATTTCAAGTCTAGAATGATTAGGAGTGTGTTGTTTGCTTGATGTGTAAAATTTCTTTTCTTTTTCTTGAAGAGCGATTCGGCCTATAGACATGTGAGAGGGGGAAAGTTTTGTTAGTTTAATTCAAGTGATAATTAAATTAATGGAGAGTAGGAAGTGATGAAAGTTGGAAGGAATTAACAAGAAGTGAAAGTTGGGAGAGGAAGCACTAGGTTCGGCCTAGTGAGGGGGAAAATGAAATTGATGTTGGTTTTATAATTTTAATGCTAAATTAGACTCTTTAATATGTCAATTGATTAATTCTTGAATCAATTTGGAGATTTGATAAAGAATGGAAAATTTTCCAATTCTTAGTATTGAATGAATTAGGGGTTTTGTGCCTAGATGAAATTAAATACATTTGATAATAAAAAATTGATCTAATATGTCCTAATTAAATTAATTGAACTTTAATTTGGAAGATTGAAATAAGAGTTGAGAGTAATAGCTAAATGGGGTTCGGCCAAAGGAAGTAATTAGTTTTAGAAATGATATTAATTCAATTAGTAGTTGATTTATGTTGAATTAGGTGTTAATTGGATGAATGTGAACTTAATTGAAATTTAGGTAATGAAAATGTAATTTTTCCTAAAGTGGGGGTCGACCAACCTTAGACTTTTAGAACGAAAAGAGTTAAATCTTAATTGAATATAAGAATAGTTTCAATTGAATGTTAATTAAATTATTTAGTGACCAAATTGGGGAATTAATAACTTATAGTAACTTATAGACTTTTTTTTTCCAAAAATTGAATTTAATGAGATACATTAATGATATTGTGGGAAATTACTATATATAAATTATGCTAAAAGAATAGATTTTATTTGAAAGTAATTGTTTCAAAGTAATGAAATATTATGTAAATTGTAGACCAAAAAGATAAAGGAAAAGGCAAGACGAGTTCTCCAGAGGGTCACGATTTATCTTTTTGCTTGTGTTGAATAGTGGAGCAAAGGAGTTTCACAGTGAGTATTTAATAATATAATATTGTTTGAGACCATAATTGTTTGAATTTCCTTATATAATATTCAATTTTTCTTATTGATTGATAAAGGGTCATTTACCCGAAATAAACCTAAAGTACTGATCACTAAATTGTTACTGTTAATTTCCAATTGCCTACATACTAAAATTGGTCATATACTGTAAACCTTACTCTTACTGTAAAGCAGAAATACCCATCTGATATGGGTTACATCAGACCTTGTGCACATGGTATACCTGCCGAACCCTAGATGGGAAGGGTAATCCTAGCCATAAGACTTGATCAGTCTTATGTAATTGTTTACTGTTATTACTGGAGAGTAAGGCTTAAGTCGATACTCTCAATTTCACTGGGAGACACATCGTCTCCAAATTACTGATTTCTGCTAAAAGAAAATGCCACTGTATACCAAACATATATTGTTATTGCATATGGTCTCATTTATTCTCACTAAATTTCTTCTACTATTATACTAAGCCTATTTATTTCTGCTACTGCCTTCATATTATATTATTATTTACTCACTGAGCCTGTCTCAAATTTTAGTGGCTTATTATTTTTCAGGGGCACTAGAAAAGTCGACAAGCTAACTTCCAAGTTCCAGTACTTCAATTGGAGAGTGTCTTGCATACTGGGTTGTTTATATAAATTTTGTTCGTTCTTCAGTATTTAAAGCTCTATGGTGCTAAAGTAAATATTGTATAATTAATATCAGTGATCAAACAAAATATTTATATAATGTATTTAGTAGTGTGTATTGTAATTATTGATAGTTAACGTATGACAAATATATAAGTATCGGAGTGTATGGACTTGATGGTATCTTTGGTTTAGATTCAGGGTATTGAGTATTGAATTATTGATAAATAGTATTATTTACTGGATTCTACGGGTCTTCTTGACTTTAAGTCTCCCTAAGCCCTAGGATCGTCACTCCCCAGAATGTGGGGTGTGACATGAAGCATCTCATAAGAATGGGAGCATTGCTTGGAATGCTATTTTTGAACACTGTAGTTGCACACATTGAAGTATATATATGTGTATCATCCCAATAGAGACAACGTACTCACGATAAAAGAAAGAATAATATTCACCAAACAAATGTGGAGACTGTGAAACAACAAAGTTAAAGCAAGAGTTGAATAGAATAAGACGATTGAGGAAACACATATTTCCTCCCTACTACTACGAATGACAACACAATGCTTGGAAATGAAAGTAATCACCCACCCGTCCCACCCTTCGATATATCGAAGTGAATTAAACATAGAGAAAGATGCCTGACAAAGGAGTTCACCAATGAATAAGTTTCAACTAAGATTATCTCACTCAAATGTCAAAATAGACGAACTAGGAATACTTGATTGAAAAAGGAAGAAGAGGATGGATCTCAACAAAATGTTAAAAACAGACTATGTGACGTAACCTTAAGTCTGAAGGGAGTCATAGAATCTATCACGCTAACAAGAGCATACGACACACATGAGCAAATAAATGAAAGTTATGATACCAGCAACGATTTCAATATGAAACGACACAAAGCATGAAATTTTTACTTTATCACACATGGAGGCAGTGTCTCTAGTCTTATTCTCTGCCTCTTGACAACCTTCAAATACGGACACAATAAAGTTTCAAAGAAAATGAAAATCAACAACAAAATTAAAGAAAAGACATCAACATCGATTACTTAACCTACTGGACTTCAAAGTCTTAGAGTGAGACCACTCTACCATGACAATAGTAAGTACTTAAGACCACCACTTCCTGATAAGCTCGTGCGATGGAGATAAGTTCATTACTTCATCATCGTCATAAAAGCCTTAATCAACCGACTCACAAAAGTCATAAGAATCTTAGGAGTCATCCACGAGATGAGTCCATAGGTGATGGGAAGGATCAAATTTATCATCAGTTAACATCATAGTCTGAAATTCATCCCTTGGACGAAAACCCTCGAAATGATTTTCCTCCCAATTCTTCTTATCGGCATGGATCTTCTTGCAATAATCAGCAGGAAATGCCCACCTAGGGGCATCAACTTCTTCAGGAGGCCATAGCTCATGTGGAGCAACATTGTTCTTACCACACATGAAGTGCTCAAAGCTAGTAAACTCTTTAGGATGGTCAAATAAATCTCTACAAAGCGAAAAGGAATAAGATTTGTAAAAAAAGACTTGAGGACACAGTCAGTTGAGTTTCTAAACTGTGATCAATCATAGTTGTATAAGGGCGGTGGAAAACCATTATAGATCGAAGAGTTGGAATTATTGTCTGATTTATACCTCTCATTTCTAAAAAGAGAAAGTTCTCCCATTGTTCAAGAGGTTTGAACCATTGTAAGAAAGTGACTAAATGAGGATTAGCTCTGCTATTACTCTGCAAATAAGTAATATACTTCAAAAAATGGAAAGGCTGAACTTCCACAACAATATGATAAAGGTGAAGAAAGTACCATAGAAAACAAAGAAATTCTTTTGGCCATTGCCAAAATGAATCCATGGTGAAGTCCATAAAAGCGTAAATCCTAAGGAAAGGATATTCAAGATGAATTGCTAGCTCTCGAATAAATCGAGGTCCATATTTTCGAATGAGAAGAGACTGATATTTAAAGATTTGTTTAATGAATAAGTCATGGAGAGTCCTCTAAGTAATATTGGCTCAGAGTTTAGGAGGAAGGCCATTATAGAGAAAAGGACTAGGTCCAAAAGAAGATGATGTAGAGAATGCCATGAAACTGAAAGGAATAACATAAAGAAGAAATTGATGGAGCAAGAGGAAATCTTAAAAACCTTGAAAGGAAGTTATAAATCTGATTGTGATTCCATTTGAAATGTTCTTCCTCAATATATTTCAATTTGATTATTTGTCTCTAATAGAGTAATTGAGGATACAACAAGAGACTCTCTCTTAAAAATTGATCACTCTAAAAGGAGCAGTCTATCATGACTGTGAGATGAATACAATCGATGAAACTGGTAGTAAAAGACTGTTCATTTGCATGTGTCTGAGAAGGTTGAATTTGATTCAGAAATGATCAAAGGAAAAGCAAGTCATGACTTGTCTTCTCATCAGGCAATAGTGTACTTTCACATAAATAAGTTGACTACAGAGAAAATATTACAATTGAGGGCCTTTAATAATTTAAGAAGACAAGGGTATTAGGGATATTTCCACCCTTACATGTTTTCCAATAAAGTAACTTATATCTTGTTAGATATAACTTCTGAGACGAAGAATCGTACGATATGAAAAATTATTGAAGATAGTAAAAGAGTAAATGATAACAATAGTTATTTTCAACAAATAAATAGTAAGGAGACGGATAGATTGAAAAGATTGTTCAAACTTTAGAAGAAGCAAGCTATGAATGAGAAGTCAAAGACTTTAAGAGAAATTGAAGCAAGTAATCACTTTGATTAAATATAACCATGATAATAGTTACCATTCCAATATTGGAATAATTACCTATAAAGCATTGTATTGAAGAAAGTAACAATCTCAAATCTACTGGATAAAACAAGTGATTAGTGTTAAAGAAGTCATGGAAATAAATTGTCCTTCTGATTTATTAGACCCTTTGAAATTTCAAACAAGAATAAAGAGAGAGATGCCACAAGCTACTTCTGCCCAGCAGTGGAACATGTTGACCCAATGTCTCACTTAGCATATTAAGAAGAATAGTAAAGAACTATTGAGATAAAGAAAATGCTATGATCAAAGTCTAACGACAAGAGTAAAATATTGAAAAATGCAACCGAGGAAGTAATGAAAATATACTACAACGATAAATTCAATTGTTTCTTCAACAATAGTAAAGTTCCTTAAAATTCGAGGACTAATTTTCTTAAGGGTGGTAAAATGTAATACACCAAATTCACATATCTCATAACCAATAGTCATTATAATATCCTGGCTCTAGTTCATTCCTACAAATTAACAATAGTGCCATTGAAAGGCATTTTAGATGATTATTGAGATAACAAGATCAAATAGGAGTTTAAACAAAACTCGGTTTAATGCAAATAATTTTTTTTAATGTTTTTGAGATATTATAGTACAATGTACTCATAAAAATATTATGAACATGGTTAATGAAATAAGTTTAATAAACTGTATCGATATCAATTACAACAATGTACAGTGTAAAAAAAGGGTAAAACTGTCATTTCGCAAAAACTGTCGAAATGCCGAGTTAAATGTAAATGAACATATGAAGCAAGTGGAAGGCCCATCCATTTTAGTTAAATTAAAGGAAAAATTCATGTTGCTAAGTTAAAATTGCAAGAAA
>CATKHJ010900985.1:0-14698 GCA_949750685.1 Vernicia montana
TATTTAGAATATCAATTTAGTTGAGATTTAAGAATAAAATAAAAACAAGTATTAAGAGATAAATTCAATATATGAAAAAGAACTAGGATTTAGATTTCATCAATTGATTACCTATGATATCTCTATATTCTTTAGATTGGGTTATTCTTATTGGAATTAATAATTAAATTTTCCTAAATTATATGATGTTCTCTCTCAAGACACAACACAAGTATTTATATTAACCTTATATCTACTCTCGTGATCATAAGCAATTAATACAAACCCATTTAGTTTTATGAAAATCTTTTAATTAATCACAAAAGAGTGTTTTTATCTCTAAGCAACACATACCCTAGATCAATTATCTTAATGAACTAATATTGTGTTTTCACTCTCGTTACTTCATACAATATCTTAATTCATGCAATTAATGTCCAATTAATTTCAAGCATTAAACCTTGAGATAAAAGATTAATTCCAACGATCAAACCCAATCAATTAAATATAAATAATTATAGGCAAATCAAAAGATTATATCTAAATTCTAGAAAGATAAATTTAGCTACTCATAATTAAGAAGGAAGAAATAATTAAATTAACAATTAATCTAGTAGAAAACATAATAATAACTTATTATTAAATTAAAGAATAAAAGTTTAGAAATAACTCTTTTTGAGATATAGCCTTTGGCGTACACGAGCTCCAAAACTTCTCTTCTTGATCAAAATGAAAATAAAAAGAAATGAAACTAAAAAAATATAAATCTCTCTATCTATTTGTTTATTTGAATGAATGATTGAATGATGATTTGAATGAGGGGTGGTAATGCCTATTTATAGGAAATTTTCATCTTCTTTTTCCACCATCTTGCATCATTACTTGTATTATTATTATTATGATATCATTGCTTGCATCATTAATATCATGACATCATTACCTGCATCATTATTATATGACATCATTGTATGCATCATTAATATTATGACATTATCGTCTGCATCATTAATGTCATTTTGATATGCAAAATAAAATAAAATACTAAAAATATTTTATAATTTATTTATAAATTGTTAGAATTAATTTTTTCTCAAAATAAGTAATAATATTATTAAATTCTCAAGAACTGAACCAAAATTTGAGTTTAAACAGATAAAATAACTTTAAGAAAATAGAGTTATCACCTCCTTTTTCTTTTGATTTTCTTTTCTCTATTTTTTTAGAGCAACAATACCTATCTAAACTAACTAAATGAATGAAAAATAACGATTTAATATTTTAAGCACAACATAGTCACAAATTAATAACACTTCAATAAAACCACACATTTCAAACCCCACAACTATAGTCAACATCCTTCATTCACTTCCCAAAGTCTTCCTAGCTACTTAAGTCAAAATTCAAGCTAAAAATCATACTTCAAGAAGAATTACACAATACTACAAAATTATCTCAAATTAATGCTAAATATGCAAGTTAGTGAAGACCATAATGTATAAATTGAAAAGAATTCAAAATACAAAAACACTTCAAAGAAATTTTTTTAAAATTTCAAAGATTCCCTTTTCCCACACTTAAAATACACATTGTCCTCAATGTGTAATAAAAAAATATGAAAAGAAAGAAGTACTCCCTGAAAATAGATGACACAAAACTATTGTTGTGGTGGTGGCAGTGAAGCTTAGCCTTTGTTGTTTAAAGAAAGCTCCAAATGTTTAGTTCGATGCTCCCTTTCTCTGCTTTAATACTAACTAAAAACAATCAAATAAAAACATTAAACAAAATCAATAAATAATAAAAACATTAAAACTAAAACATAAACAAATAAAAATAATTAGAAGCAATAAAAATTAAATTGGGTTGCCTCCCAAAAGTGCTTCATTTATAGTCTTGAGCTAGACTATAAATAATGTATCATCAAGGATACAACCGCATATGTGGAAGTGTTCTTGGAAGCTCATTCCTTATCTTTTCTCTTATAGGCTCCCTCATGCCTAAATAGTAGAGTACATGCTCCATGTAACATTCTCTATAATCTAAACATTTTGGAATTAAGTAGACTTCGCATGGGTTTTCAGACAGCTTGACACTCTTCACAGACACCTCATTTTTAATAAGATTAATGCAAAGAATGCTACCAATTTCCATTTGCTTCTTTTCCACCTCAATTGCCTCTTTTGATACAAAAAAACTTTGATCATGATGAGATTCCATATCATATTCACGTATTTCAAGTGGACTATCCTCATCCTCCCAAAGTAGCTTCTCTTGCTCTTCTTCTTGTGCTTGTTCCTTGAAACATTTCAAAATGTCACCCATATGTTCTTCTATCCTTTCGGTGGTCTATTTAAAACGCTGCTCATAATTTTCAACTTTTTCATATTGACTAACTTCAATAAAATTTTGCAATGACTCCTCTAATGAAGGCCCCTTTGGTTTATTTTTCTCACAAACTTGAATATAACATTGAAGGGATTCCTCCAATATTGGCTGTCTTTGCTCAAAATAGTAGTCAATTGATGGTTGTTCATAAATTTCAGCTCTTCCTACTTGGCTGATTTTCAAGAACTTTTGTAATGCCTCCTCTACTGAAGGTCCCCTCGGTCTATTTTTCTCATAGACCTGAATGTATTCATGAAGAGATTCTTCTAATGTTGGTTGCCTTTGCTCACTTTGATACCCAGCTGAAAATTGTCCATCTCCATAATCCCAAAAATTATCATTATGGTCTCAACATATGTTGTACATTTGTGGTGGAGGTAGTGGTGGAGGTGAAAATAATTTGGACAATTTATTGAAACATGATTTTCTCCACACCATTCACATATATGAAAAGAAAATTGACTAGAATTGCATTGCATATATCTCATGTTAGATAATGTGGCAATCTGTGCTTTTAAGCTCATAATTTGATAAGTTTACTTATCATTATTCATGACAATTAACTTATCAAATAATCACAAAAATTTAACAAATAAAAACAAAAAAAATAAATTAACAATAACAACACAAAAAGAATATATCAAAAATCACAATAATAAAACACAATTTAATAAATAAGAAATTTAAACATAATAAACGAACACAAAACACATTTGACACAAAATAGGATAATAAGAAAAATTAAAACACGCCATTTCAACTCCCCGGCAACGGTGCCAAAATTTGTTGCATTTAAATTTGATATAGTCTAAGCTTACACAAATTTAAATACTCGCAAGTGAACGAATCGTATCGTAGATAACAATGAGTTCACCCTAAGGTCAATCTCTCACGAAATTGAGGAAATATACTTAGTTGCAATTATAATTAACTTATTACCCTATAAATGTCAATAAACAATAAACTCAAACACAATCCTAAACACTCTAATAAAGTTTGGAATAATGGATATTAAAAAGAAATAATAATTAATTACCTTCAAACTAAACGATCAGTCAACTGTCTAAGCATCAATTGAAGAAAGTCCAGGGTTAAGAGTCATCCAATTAAAATCCTATGCTGGGCTAATTAATTAAATGAGATAATTTGCCAAAATTGATTAATTAATCAAGTAAGACTAATCTAGGTTCGAAATCCAATAACTCTCGTATTCTCAGATTTCTACCTAATTAGAATTAATCAAATTAATTATCAATTAATAATTAGGTAATATATTTCTAATTCATACCTAATCCTCTATTGATAATTCCAGTATTAAATTCGTTTCTCAACGTCATTCAATACTTATGAATCATCAATAGTTGGTCAGACAATTGAATCACAACAAGCACAATTCAATAGAGATGGACAAATAATTCAACAAACAATTAGCCCTAATATATTCATTCAAAAGGAATCATCCTAGCCATAGACAAAAAAATAATTAGCCCATAATCAATTTCACAAACATCAATTCAATCAATAAATTAATATCAATTATATTCATCATCATACTCAATAATCAAGAACAATAATATAAATTGAATTGAATTAAAGATTAAAATAAAGTTAGGAATACAACACTGTTTACGTCAATGAATCCCAAATATTGATTCCAATCCTTGATGCAAATTGATCTTAGATCCGAATAATATTTGAATTGGTGCGAGGAACAATTGATTGAATTGAAAAATAAAATAAAAACCTAATCTAATTTATGTATAAAGAAAGAAAAACGAAAGAAATTGGAACTGGAACTCTCCAAATCGAGCTCGGGGTCTCTCCTTGTATTGTGGCGGCTGAAAAAGTTGGCTTTTATAAGAGATGGAAAATGCCAGCTTTGCTTTATGAAAACACCCCTGTTTAATTCTAAAACACCCATTTTCCACTTACAAAACGCCTCTGTTCAAGGCTTCATAGAGATGAAAACACCATTGTTTTATTCCAAAACACCCTTTTTCATTTCCAAAACACCCTTTTTCATGCTCTCTCTTTCAACACACTGTTTAGTACCAATTCTTCATCGTTTTGATCCCAAATCCATAAATTGACCTAAAGTCTGCACAGAAACACACCACAATATAAAACTAACAAAATAACATTAAGACAAACATAAAAATAACTAAATTATACTAAAAACTAAACAATTAACCATAATAAAATTATCACGAAAAAAGAGAAAACAATTATTGCAAGAAAATTCATGCTGACAAAAAATATTAGGAACATAATTTCCTAAAAGAACTAAACAGAAGAAGTGGTCCTCAGCCCATAATGCCAAATAATGATAAAATGGACCTTACTCACCACCTTTGGACTCACCTGATAGAGGAATCTTAATGCCCATATGCTTTGGGTGACTCAGATGATTTGGACTTCATAGACTATGAGACAATGAATTTGTCTCCCTCTCATGAGCCAATAAAAAAATAAAATTGTCAGGAAGCTTTACTTTTAGCTTTCCACATGTAAAATAAGATGTGACTACTTTTAGTACGTTTGCTTTAAATTCTAGTTGTAAGATAAAAAATGTCTATGTTTGCTTTACTTTTCTAAGTTGTAAGGTAGTGTATTCCAGCTCAGTATGTTTCCTTTTCTCATCTATATAAGGAGAGGTCTAGCTTTGTATCAAGGTAGACAACATCCTACAGACACTGCCTCTCTTTGTTTAATAAGATATGAGTTTGTAGAACCTCTCTCTCTCTCTTCTTTACTTAATTCTTTAGTTATGCTTTAACTAAGATATCAATATGATAAGAGTATGCTCTACAATTGCCACTTCTAATGGAACCTTTGCATAAGAAATTATCACAGATTAATGATCCTTATGCACGTTCTATGTACACTAAAAGGACAAGTTCTTGTTGAAGGCTTAAGATGTCTATTGTTATTGAACTAGTCATAATTGTGTGCATAAGGTGTAATTATTGGTATCAAAGAAGAACTTACCCGAGACTGTTGTGCTAAGTCACATACAAAATTTCTGACAAAAAATGATCAGCCTCTTTGGACCAGACTATAATTTTTTTTTTTATTTCTTTACCCTTCAAACAAAATGAAGATATCAATCCTACCAAGGCTACCCATCCAGGAATGTCACCCTTAGACTTATAGATAGCAGTTGCTGAATGTTCACAACTCCTTTCTCAAGGTCTCATTAAGTCTACTAAATCAGATTGGGCATGTCAAGCATTTTATGTGAATAAGAGATCTGAACAAGTTCGAGGAAAAAAAGAGATTAGTTATTGATTACCAACTTTTAAATCATTTTCTAAAAGATGATAAATTTTCTCTCTAAAAAATCTCCTCTCTATTATGAGTCATAGGATGTGTGAACACCATGGAGCATAGGAAATTCCCTCTATGTCTATTGAAGTTATCGTTTATGTATAGATCCGTATTATCCCTTATGTGTTAAATCTTCTTTCATTTGTTTTCATATAGATTTCACCTAGAGTATTATTGAGAGAAGGATTATCTCATAATGATAGGAGAGTGGCATTTGATGCAGCCTTTATTGCATCGTCAACAAGTGAGAAGTTTGTGGAACCGCTTAGGGTGCGACGACGAGTACAAATGGAAGATGAACATGAAACCCTTGCATTTATGGATGACATAAGGAAGGAACTCAGGGAGCTAAGACAAGAGGTGCATGAACTTAAACGAGTAAAGAATAAGACTAAGGATCGAGGTAATTACAAGTAAAGAGGTGGGAGCAGTTCATGAATGGGAACATCTAAGCATTTAGCTCCAACTGTTGTGTAGAGTCGGCCTTGAGGAGGAGGTTAGGATAGAGACCAAGCTAAGAGTACTTTGGTAATCTCTACTCTAGGAATTAAGAGTGCACCTAGACTAATGCAGCACAATTATGATTGTCCTACCTGCCCCACCTACGGAAGGAAGCATGGGGGAATTTGTAGACTTACCACAAGAGAATGTCTTAAATTTGGTCAGTTAAGCCACTTCATTAGAAACTATCTATTATGGGGAGAGTAGAGGAGATATACGTATCCGACATGTTCTACTTGTGGAAAGAAACACGAGGGAAGATGTAGATTTGCCATGAAGGTATGTCTAAAGTGTGGTAAGCCCGACCATTTTTTCAAAGCTTGTCCTTTAAGGGAGGAACAATAGAGCACAATTATTACCTCATAGCCCACAATATAGATGGCTAGAGCAAATGTTAGGGGTTTGGCCTTTAAAGAGGTGTAAGATATGTAAAGATGGGTATTTTATAGTTTAAAGCACTAATATGTATAAATATTTAATGAGAACATTGAATAGTTATGAATTTTGCTTGAATTATGTCTAGGCTAAATGTAAGGAGATTATTAACTAACAGGTATTAGACCTTTGTATGAATAAGATCTAATTTTGTGCTTACCTATGCATGTATATTGATGAGAAATATTTAGAATGCATATTGTGTTATGCCGATTGTTTATAATGTTGTTATTTGAATTTTACCAACTTGTGTTGTATCACTATTAGTATTGATCTTACGTGAGATTCATAACATTAGAGAGTATATAGAAGGAAAATACTAAAATATGGATAGAGACATTATGATAAATAGTAACTGAAGGATAAAAATGGTATTCAAAGATTGGAATCATATTTTGTTAAGTGAAATGGAAGGATTGTGATATAGGTGAGTTCTTATGTGTTAACAGCTAGGATGTATTTGTATATCATTATATGATGGAGAGTTATATTTAATGATGTTTAAAACACTATTGCTAAAGGAGTGGAATGTGGTATCACCATGTATGTTAATGGGAATCTTGATTATGAATGACTTCTTTATGAGTTAAGCAGGCTTAGAAATCACAGAGGAGATTGAACTTGAAATAGTTAAATTGACTTGAAATGAAAGAGGTCTAAGAGTATGAATAAATTAGTTGAGGATTCTTGGAATCGTAAAGAGTTGATTAGAATCATGAGTTTTTGATGTAAATAGTGATATGGAATATGGAGCATGATATGGTTTACAAATAAATTGATAAGGACTCAAAAAGAGTTAGATAGATTTTTTACTGGTGTATGAGCATTCATATGATATGAGTTGCTCTATATTCAGGAGATAATAGAGTAAGTTAAACTTTAAGAGGACCCTTAGCAAAAGACGAGATGAGTAAAGGATTTCTGTATGGATAAGGGTTTAGATGATTTCATACTTAAGGTACGATTGAATTGGAGTTCAAAATTGATAATGGCATATTCAGATGTGATTAATGATATTATGAGATGAGAATTATGCTTGATCTTAGAGATAAGATGTGAACCTGTTCTTATAAGGCTTTAGAATTTAATATCGATGAAATGTCAACCTACGAATATATATGTGATTCAAAGACCATGATTAATAAAGTAACGGTTGAGGGAGAATAATACTACAAGGAAGTTTAAAATTAATTATACTTGATTGATGTTCTTAAGACTATGAGGAAATTAAAGCAATTTATAATCCCTTAGCAATTAATGCCGCATAAGGATATAAGACATTTGTTAAGTAATAATAATGATAGATGGAGATGAACCAATTTGACATTCAAAAAAGAGGAAATATATAGAGACTATAATGAGATCAAAGGTATTAGTGCTTATAGTTTTGGGAGTAACATTGAAAATAATTTTGATCATGTAATGAGAAGTTATAAAGGGTGGAATTATGATGAAAATTTGTTTTAAGAAGTTGTTAAATTAAATGGAATGGTATCAAGATATGCATTTGAAAAGAAACCAGTGAGCATTATCGAGTTAGATGCAATCTCTTAGTATCTTATGATGTGAGAGGGAATGTGGACTTAATAATTATAGTTTGTTTGATGAGACCCAGACATATGGGATACTTGGATCGAAAGATGTGGACATAGAGTAACTATAGTTATGAAAGACAAGAAAGTATGAGGCAGATGATGAAGTGAGCATGATGATAAGGAATGAGCCAGAATGAATATATGGAAATCGTCATAGTCTAACAATAATAGATTTGCAAGATGGAAAGTTAAAGTCATAAACTTCATGGAAAGAACTCATGTCTTGGATGGTATGCACGTCAAATGAGATTGGAATCAGTTAATGAAAATTTTCGTGAGAATGAGTAGAGTGGTGACATAAGGATTATAATGTTTAAATGTATGCATGTACTATAATAACTGGTACCAGATGTATATCGATGCAGCAAGTCTAAAGGATTGGTTATATCTTAAGAGGGATAGTTCGAGAATTTGTCTAAGGAACTTGAATATGAGATTCATAGTGAAAGTGTAAGAAACATGATGTATGTATACAATTACGATGAATAAGAATAGTATGGATCGTCGATGATAAGAAATAATTAAAAGAGAATGAGTTATGAAATGATTGTTTGCATAAAGATGTGTTATACATAATTGCATTGTGAAAATTGATATAATAATTGAATGTGCTCTGAAGTGAATGGATCAAAAGTACATATAGTATGCTTTGAAATCCTTCTCATTATTAAAGTAATTCAAGGACCAGGACTATAATGGTATAAAGCTATAGCCGAATAGAAGACATTGTATGGAAGAAAGTATAGATTGATAGTATGTTAGATACAAGTATGAGACAAACATATTGAGGAGTTTGATTTGATTAAGGGGATAATAGGGTAAGTGCCAATTATGGGAGAGATTAAATTGTATTCTATAGACATAAGAGTTATACAAATCTAAAGGGAAAAGATGTCAACTTCTTCTTAAGAGACCATGTGCTTATGTTAAGGAAATACGTGCCGAATTCATTACACGTGCTACAATCATAAGTCTTTGAAGTGAATGAGAACTTAACTTATGAGGAAATCTCAATTTAATTAATTGATCATCGAGTAAAGGAGCTAAGGAATAAAGAGGTAATCTAAGTGTATAGTATGTGTTTGTAAAATTCAAAGATGAATTTTTATAAGTAGGGGAGAATGTAATATCCCAAGTTCGTATGTGCATTCATTTGATCATTTGTATGAGTTACAAGATGTGTATCATATGTATATATGAGCTATAAGTTGTATGCTAAGTGTTACATGATGATTAAGTTATGTTTATAATGGAATGAAACTTATGGAATGGGTTTATGAATGTATGTTATGATATGGGGGTTGTTTTGAAGTATTGGAGTGAGATGGTAAAGTGAGTTGTGGTATTGGAGTGTGAACCCTCATTTATAATCATGAACCCTAGTTCAAAAGCATTCTGTATGGATAGTAAAAATTTGGGATTTGAACATGAACCTTCGTTCATGGGAGATGAACCTGCGTTCATCAGGTCAGGGTTGTGCAAATCTGTCAGGCTATTTAAAGGAAATTAAGCCCCAAATCAGTTCATTTAAGCCATTTGCTCCTTCCTAACCCTAAAACTTCAAGAGAAACACTATATCCACTTACATTAAGTGTAAGAAACTTCATTTATTACATCATTTAAGGAATCTAAGGTTGCAAGAGTTCATTCTTTCTTCCATTATTGAAGCATTTATGAAGAGGTAAGTCAAGGTTTTAAATTCATTCTCTATTTTCTTCATATGGGTCTTAGTTTAAAGTGAGATTAAAATGGGTTAGCATGTGTAAATGGATTTAAGAGCATGTATTGATACATTTGTCATTACATGTGTATATCTGTATAGCTCCACCTTGGAGGCTCCATGAGGAAGATGAGGGATATGATGATCCCAATGGTTTGATGTGATAGAGAAACTTCCAAGAGTTAGTGGATCATTCTTTTTGGCTAAGGTGAGTAGAAAATATATTACTATATTTGTAATTGTTATCCTAAGGCTTAATGCCTATTTTATTGTTAAACCACCATGAGAATGAGAAATCGTTTGAACTATTGAACCATGATAATTCATGTGAACCTTATAAATTATTTGATTACTAAAATTCCAATTGTCATGTGATTATAAGAACATGAGAGTATGAGAACTATGAACCTATAAAAATGTGAAGTTTTATAAACCTTATTTGTATCCATTCATATATTAAGAAACCATAAGTCTTAAAGTAGAAATCCCTAACTAATGTGGGTAATACATCAAACATTGTGCACAGTGTAACCCAAAGGATAAGGTATAATATCCTACCCTTATTTAGGAAGGGTAAATTATCTTACACATGAAGTCAAATTAACTTCATGCTATTTACAAGGTACGAGGAGGGCATGCATAACAACTAGCCTCTGTTTTTATATATATAAATTCATGAGGTATGAGGAGAGCCTTTGCTCCCAAATGTTTTATTTCTGCTAAATTATTACAAGTTACTTAATGAACCCTATGGGTTATACCTTTTTTGTACATCAATATCAATATGTTACGAATCTATTTATAAATTATGATTCCTTTATGAGCCATATTCATATCTAATCCTATATTGTACTTGTTATTTGACCTATATGAGCCATGTGAACCCAATCGATGAATTGTAAACCACTTGATGAGTTATGAGCCAATGCCATCCTTGTAAGCTAGCTTTGCAATCACCTAACCTCACAAGTATGGTAGTATATTCTTTACTCATTGAGTTATCTCATTAGTTGTTGTTAATGTTTTTCAGGAGATTAAAAGTTTATGAGCTCGGTTCTTCAAGCATCCTTCATCCTAAAGAACTATTTTGATCAATGTAATTTTTTTCGTATTATTGTATTTGTAATTGAAGTATATTGTAGTGATCCATGTGTTGAGAGAGATATTTTTTCGACCTAAGGGCAACATATGATGATTTATTATTTTATATTGATTTAAGACTTATGAGCTTATGAGTATGAGTATATGGAAGGATTCCATAGATGTATATCTATGTGTTCAGGTTTTGATCTTAGGGATGTGTATGTGTTAATAGTTGTTATGATGCCATGTGGATTGTATGATGAGAAGGGTTCTATGGGTTTTCGGTAGTCTTATACCTACTTATACCCTAGGACCGTCACAGTTTCGAAGTTGGGTTGTGACAACGTTGCTCTTTATTGTGAGATGCTTAACGTCACCAATTATTCAACCATGCAATATGTGCATTTACTTGTTTCCATAAAATATTTTGTAAATATTTCTTAACATTGCAAGTGTTACTGATAAATCGCTAAAAAAGGTAAAAATTTGGATATATTTGTCATATGCAGGCATTAAGAGAAATCTTCAAATGTAATTGATCGAGTGAATTCCACATTTAAGGACTCTCCAAATACTAAAGGAATACCCACCCTTGAGAACTCTCCAAATGCTGAAAGAATACCCACCTTCGATGCTAAGTGAATACTACACTCGAAGCTGAATGAATGCCATGTTTGCTTCCAAGTATTGTTTACTTGATATCGAGTGAATCCCAAACTCGAGGACTCTTCAAATACCAAGTGAATCCCACACTTGATGACTCTCCAAATGCCAAGTGAATCTTACACTCGAGGACTCTCCAAATATTGAAGGAATATCCACCTTTGATATCGAGCAAATAACACGCTAGATGAATTTCTTATAACCGAGTGAATTCTAAATATTTGAGTGAACTCTACACTTAAAAAGCAATTATTTAAAGAAAATTTGAAGAAAATACTTAGAAGGAGCTAAGAAATCAAGCTAAAATGCCAACTTAAATATTATAAATGTCTTGTTTGGATAATTGGCTATTGCATCTTCAGGAATCAAGCTGAAATGCCAATTCACTGTTATATTGTCTTCAAGGAATTAGGCTAAAATTCTAACTTAAATATTATAAATGTTTTATTTAGACAACTGGATATCAAATCTTCATATGCACTCAAGGAATCAAGTTAAAATGCCAATTCATAGTTGTACTCTCTCCTAGGTGATGGAAACATTTTTTTCACCTTTTTTGTGATTTTATGTTGGACCCTATATTGACTAAAATATCATTTAGAACTTTTATAATTCGAGTCTTAAAAGACCTCAAACTATTTTAAGAGGGACTAATGATATAATATTTGTATTAGCTCATTCTAAAACCAAGGGTAAGAGAAGCCCACAAGAAAAGAAGCATATTCCCTATACATAGACTATCCACCAAAGGTAAAGCACTTTGGGAACCCTAATCTCCAATACCTGCATTTTCTCTCTTAACCTAACTAGCGGCTGATTTAGCTATTGGAGTGGGCTCGCCGGAAACACCTCCAACACCCACTTTTAAGACATTTTCCCTTATTTTGGAGGTCTCTGGTAGCCCAAACTCAACCGAAAAACACTGACCTCATCAGGCTTTGCAATTTTTTTTAATAATTTAATAATTTTATTAATTTACTATGCATTTTTTTTAGGAATAATTCATTTTGCAACTTAACTATATAATCAAGTAATGTTTTCAAAATAAAAATTACATAATCCAATGGTTAAAATTATAGAAGATGCTTAAGAAATTATACATGAAGTTGTGAATTTAAGTATAAATTTAGGTTTTGTAATTTTTCAAGATATTTGATAATTTTCTCAATCTGCTTTATAATTTAACTCTTGTATTATGAATTTTTTTTTTATATTAAAAATTATATAACCCAATAATAAGACTACAAAGAATGTTGAATAAATTATAAAAGAAGAACTGAATTTTAATTAAATAATAGTTAAATTGCAAAGTATATTAAAAGAATTATAAGGTTTTTGAAAAATTATATCAACTAAATTTGTAAGTAAAAATTTCAATTACCTATATAATTCCTTTAACTTCTATTGTAGCTCTTACCAATAAACTACCTAATTTTTACTTACAAAAGTTAGATAAGATGATAGTTAAATTGCAAAATGAGTTGAGAGATTTATAAATTTTTTAAAAAATTATAAAAATCTAAATGTATATATAAATTTCACAATTTCTTATATAATTTTTTTCAATAACTTCTATAACTCTTATAATTATACCATGTAAAATTTTTCTTGAAAAAAATAATATATGATAATAATCTTATTGAAAAAAATATATTGAGAAAATTATAACTTTTATTGAAAAATTATATAAACTAAACAATTATATAAAATTTTTGGTTGCCTATTTCTTTAATGTCTATTATAATTCGTACTATTGGCCTATTTAATTTTAATTCATGAAAAGTTATATAATATGATACTTAGATTGGAAAATCAAAAATGAAATTATTTGGTCCTTTGAAAAAATAACACAATCTAAATTTGTATATTTGTTGATATAATTTTTTTCAATTATATAATTCTTATATTGGATCTTGTAATTTCTATTTTGAAAAAAAGTCAAAAAATAAATAAATTACAAAGTCATTTTAGAGAATTATAAAATTCATTAAAAAAATTAAACAATTAAAATATTAAATATAATTATATAATTTTGTTATAGTATATTTTATAACTCTTATTATTAGATTATGTAAATTTAATATGTTATCTGTTGACTTGCAAAAAAAAGTTTTAATAGTTTTTAGACATTATTTAATAGGTAATTTCTTAGTTTTATTTTTATTTTTTATTCTCTCTTTAAAAAAAATCAGTTCTACCTCTTCTTTTCTATTCAAATTATTAATTTCTTTTTGTCACGACCCATCTTTGAGCCATGACCGTTCTAGGGTATAGGAAGACATAAGGTCACCTAAACCTGTAGAACTCTTATAATAATTATCAACTTCCATTAATTACCAAGTTATCATTATCCCAGAATCGAAACCATAATTTCCATTCCTTAATATCCAATAACACATTTAACCCTTATGAAATAATCAGTTATCTACTTAATACTATTTACATGTTTTTACTTTTGAACTCCATTTTCCATCAATTTTTAGTGCAGTTCACCATAAATATCTTAAGTGCTTGGACTGTAATATCATTATATCATATCATATATCATGCAAACGATATTCTATTTACTACATTATTATAGACTTTAAAATCCATGGAGCTCTAGAGTAAACTTCCGATTAATACATGTCCATATCATATCATCAAAATAGCATTGCAATTCCCAAGCGAAAATATAGAATTTGCAATTTACCTTGTTGACCTATCAACTAATCCTGAAAATAATCAACAACTATAGAATAAGACAAAGCTCAGTGAGTACAGAATAATATAATACATAATGAACAAACATTGTACGAATAATAATGGTTCCTTTTAACAATAAAGTGATGTTAATCAAAATTGTCCTTATGGAACAATTTGCACATTTACTACAGATATTATATTTTTAGCAAAAACAATTTACTTATCGAAAATGGCCTGTCTCCCCCATAAACAATCGAGTGGCGGCATACGCCTTGCTCACTCCCACAAACCTAGTCACATGCACAACTGATCAGGTCATACATACTGG
>CATKHJ010901094.1:0-10880 GCA_949750685.1 Vernicia montana
TTCTCTTTTCTTTTCTTTACATGTATAGTACATAATTTTTCTTTTTGTAATACATTTGTACATTTATTTTTTACAATGAAATGAAGCAATTTTTCTTCAACTAGCTTCGTAATGGGCTATTTTCCCCTCACAAAGAGGAAACTTTTCCCTTAGTAGCTTTCTTTGCCTGAGTCAGTATCTGCCTCGCCATATGAGGTCTTAAGATAATAGTAATGTGCCTCGCTGATGGAGGGCTTAAGAAATCTACCTCACTTGGAGGTCTTCTCGTATTTGCCTCGCCAGATGAGGTCTTAAGATAATAATAATATGCCTTGCTAATGGAGGGCTTAAGAAATTTACCTCACCTGGAGGTCTTATCGTATTTGCCTCGCCAGATGAGGTCTTAAGATAATAATAATGATGTGCCTCGCTGATGGAGGGCTTAAGGTGCCTTCTCTGTGGAAAGGCTTTGGCCTGTCATTATGTAGGGCTTTGGCCTACCGAAGTAGGGCTTAGGTGCCTAACCAAAGTAGGACTTGGTGCCTCCTCTGTGGAAGGGCTTTGGCATGTCACTATGCAATGCTTTGGGTGCCTAACCAACGTAGAACTTAATGCCTTCTCTATGGAAGGGCTTTGGCTTGTCACTATGCAGAGCTTTGGCCTGTCACTATGCAGGGCTTTGGCCTGTCACTATGCAGAGCTTTGGCCTGTCACTATGCAGGGCTTTGGCCTACCGAAGTAGGGCTTAGGTGCCTAACCAAAGTAGGACTTAGTGCCTCCTTTATGGAAGGGCTTTGGCCTGTAACTATGCAGGATTTTGGCCTACCGAAGTAGGGCTTAGGTGCCTAATCAAAGTAGGACTTAGTGCCTCCTCTGTGGAAGGGTTTTGGACTGTCACTATGCAGGGCTTTGGCCTACTGAAGTAGGGCTTAATGTGCAACCTCTGTGGGTGGACTTTTGCATGTCGCTATACAAGACTTCTGTTGCATGCAGCTCACAAACTGATCTGAATAACTTGAAGCTTTTTACCGAATCGAGCATGGTTATCCGTACTGAATGCCTAATTTTGTAATCTTTTCTGCCACAAATAGAGACTATACAAACATGTTTAAAAGTCAAAATGCTCATTTTGATTATATGGCAATATTTTCATGGCAATATTTATGCGTGTTATGCGAAGTCTGAACAGACTGTAATACTTTTATGCTCAACATTGCAATAAAGAGTAATTTAATAGCATTTTTAATAACATAGCTTGCCGTAAACTAAAATTAATTCATTTAAGCAATGAATTACAATTAAATCATGTACAATGATTTGCATGTAAAAGTGATTTTGTGCACTTTGAGGGACTCTTACTCCCCCGCAAAAATAATAGATTCAATCAGAATCTATTTTAGAAGATTAATCTGCTATAAATATCACTTTTTGAGCAATATTTGGCATGTAAAATGGCATTTGGAAGCACAATTAAGCATGCATTATCCTCATATATGGCATATCATTTTATGCTATAAGATCATAGCAAATAATTAATTCATGCCAAAATATGCATATATTTGCGTTTTATTTAAGCAATTAATATTACGAAATTTAAATTAAAGCATGAAAAATATAAACATATCTGGATTAGGCAATTCACCTTCGATCTTCGCTTTTCAGCTTTGTCTCTAGGCTTCGCCCTTCGAGGCTTCACTTTTTCGGCCTTCACCCTTTTGACCTTCGTTTATGGCTTTCGACCATCGACTCTGGTCTTCTACCTTAGTCTCTGACCTTCGACCTTTGACCTTCGTCTCTGGTCTTAGCCTTTGAACTTTGCCCTTGGCTTTCGGCTTCCTCGGTCTTCGCCCTTTAAGCTTCACCCTTCAGACTTCACCTCTTCGACCATAGACTTTCGTCTCTGGTCTTCACCAATTGGGCTAGAAAAATCCTGTTTCACATACAGAATTTATACAGTAATAATAATGTGCCTCATTTAGAGGTCTTTAATGAAATATGCCTCGCATAGAGGTCTATGATGTCTTGTTGATCGAAGGCTTTTGCTTAGTCGAACTAGGTCTTTGGCGCCTTTTGGACTTTCGCCTAGACTCAGTTTGGCATTTTTCCTTTCTTATAAGGGGCCTCGTCGGTCTTTTAAGCTAGTCTCAATAGGTTTTATTTGCCTAGTCTTACTGTCTCTTGGGCTAGTCCCATTAGGCTATTTTGTCTCGTTTTTCGAGGATTTTCATTATTTATTTATTTGCATTTTATTTCAACAAATAATACTGCAAAATTAAATTCAAAGTATAAGAAATATTGAAAACTTATCTGTAATGGCGTGATTAGCCTCAGAGATTGTTCAGAAGAATTTTCAGATCCATAGAGAGGCATTTTGAATTGAAAAAGTAGCTTTTTCGCAGTCCGGCTAATTGATTTGCAGTGTTCGAATGTGCGTTCGGAGTGAAATTTCGACGAACGGGCTTTCGGATTGGCGATGTACGCGCAAAATAGAGATTTTTTGAATTTTTGGGGCCTTGCCGGCGACGTCGTTTTCTGGCGAGGCACATAACATTGGACTTGTTTTGATGCCAGGATTCCAGATCTATGCTTCACTCGTCGTGATTCTTCTTCGTTTGGCCGAAAATGGCGTGCAAAGTTTCAGTTGGTCATTTTTCGATCTCCTTCTTCGGTGAATCTGGGGAGGAGTGGTTGGTACCAAAATGAAGCTGGGGCTAAGACGAATCCATGGACACCAAAATCACCTGAAACCTATGTCGAAGTTGGCCGGAATCTGAATTTAAAGTTTCGGTGGCTGAAAATCTTTGGGTGGTGATTGCGCCGCCGTCTGTCGGCGGTTTTCGCCGATTCCACCTCCCTTGGAGTCGCCAGCAGCTGGGCTTCCCATGGGTGTTGGCGGTGTTGGCTGGAGCTCGCCGGAAATGGAGGAACCGAAGATCTGTGACCCATTTCTCTCTCCTCTCTCATTTTTCTCCCTCTTTGCGATTTTTCTGCCTTTTTTTTATGATAATTTTTTTGATGATGAATGATCCGAAATTGTTGATTGATGATCGGAGAAAATTAGAATGACCGAAATTATTGAATCCGGTGGAAATCAAAGAGCATGAACACGACTTTTCTGTACCGTTTTTCCACAGACGGCACCAATTGATGAGTCCAAAATCGTCTCATACTGTTGATGGTGGGTCCCTCGAAGGGGTATAGCCTGTGGATAAAGAAAAATGGGTTAGGAGCTCCCCGGGACGGATCCGGCAGAGAGCCTCCGACGCCCAAGTCAGTGAGACTGTAGATAGTGCACATAGAGAGAGAGAGAGAGTAATGAGGAGAGAGAGGGTGAGATCTCTTTTCTTTACCTTTCCTTTATTTTTTATAGGGGAGAATAGGAACTCCCTATGTACACGTGTCCTATACATATTGGAGGTCAGTTTTAGTCATTATCCAATATAAACATATATACCTATTTTACTTACTTCCTGGTTTCAAATATATATATAATGTTTGAATTTGGTATCTATAATGATATTTATTCATCATGCTTTAATTTTTTGTTAATTTCTCATTCTATTTTAAATTTCCTGTAATTTCTTAGTGATAATTTTTTTTTCAGTTTCTCATTATATTTTAAATTTCTTGTAATTGCTTGATTTTAATACCTTTTTAAATTAAAAAAAAAAATCCACCAGCTAAATCTAACTAATAATGTTATAATGCAATTTTTTTAAAACATAGTTATTAATATGTAAATTTTTTATTATTTTGAAAAATGTTAAACTAAATATGATTTAATTTTCATTAATTTTTAGATTTGAAATGTATGTTTAAATTAAAAAAAAAAATTATATTTAAGTGATGTTGTCATATAACTAACTAATAATTTTCAATACAATAATAAGTATTTAATAAAAAAAGAAATTTAACCAAAAAAATCATATAAAGTTGAATTGGAAAATGAAACAGAAAAAAAAAAAAAACATGATTTCCAATTTCTAATTTTTCATTTAGAAAATAGAAAACTAGGAAATTAAGAAATGAAAATGAAAACTAGAAAAGAAAAATGGAAAATATTTTCTAAAACTGAACAGCCCTAAAATTCTATAAATTTATCACCAAACCAAATGGAGCGCAATCCATGGCATTAATTGTGCTATTAAGAATCAGAATAAACATTCATATTGTAAGTAAAACAAAACAAAAGGTTCTGTTATTATTATTTTTTTTTTGGCCAGAGAAGGTTCTGTTAGTGACTTAGTGGTTGGCCACGTACAATAAGTCATTTGAAATTGAATATGTGATAGGAGCTGACAATAACGCAGTTAGGGAGGCGGAGGGGCATGGTTGCACTAATTTTTAAAATATAAAAATATTTAGACATCAAATTATAAAAAATTAATCATATATTATATTTAATTTTTTTTATTTTAAATAATTTTTTAAATATATAAAAATTAATTTAATTATATATATTATATTAATGTAAATTATAATTTAAAAAATTTAGTCTGATCATCACTCGTACTAGATTACAAAGGACAATCAGATTTCTTCCAAAGTGCATGTAGACCGTTTGTTTATATAATTACTATACATTAAGTGCTGCTAGTCTTCATGGCCCTTAAAAAAATCTTTGTTATTATTTATTCTTTTACCAAACACAAATTCATTTTTTTTTTTAATTTTATCATACATGCATAAATAGTTTTGTTTAGAAATAAAAATTTATTTTTATTTTATCTGAACATATTTTACGTGCAAAATAAATTATTTAATATACATATTGTGGAGCTAGCATCATATTCGACATGCATGATGCCTAACAATTTTCTATACATATTATTAGGTTAGTAGTCTAATTTATATATATCAATATAATGTACAAATCATATAGTAATAGGTTAAAAGTTTTAACCTTAATAAATATTCTCTCCCGTTCTCAATAACTGTCTTTTTAGAAAAATGATTTTCTTTCAATATAATTATCGTTTTAGGAGTTCAATACAGCATTTATTAGTTTTTTTTAAACTTTACTCTCATCCCAATTCCATAATTAAAATTAAATGTATTTAATAGATTCTTTAATATGTGTGCATCCTCCTAAAACGACAGTTATTGTGAAACAGAATGAGTAATAATTAAGAAATTAAGATTTTGAAGGTACATTGAATCGGGAATTTTGGGAAATTATATATAATGTATCAAAGATTAATGATGTGAGCATAAAGAAGCTCATTCCATACATCAGGAACACCAGGGAGGCACCAGTGTATACAATCTGCATAGGTTTTAGGGTTTAATAATTGCTGTTCAGTTAAGGGTTCCCATTGCTTTCTGTAAATAGAAGGATGGCCTTCTTTTCTATATTCTGTTAGCTGTGTTATGTTAATCATTTGCACATTTAAGCCTCTAATTTTCAACTCATCCAACACTTTATCCACTACTCGCATCATATCTGGACATGTTGCCTTTCCTCTGTATCCTTCTTTGAAAATTTGTTCTTTTTCTCCATAACAATTTCCATCTTCATCTCCACCCCATTCTACAGCCCTGTATAATGATTTCAATAATTTATTATACTATAAGATTATTATTTTAAAAAAATAAAAATTTCAGTTAGTTAAACATTTAATTCAGTTTGATTCAATCAAATAATGATTTGTAATTGAAAGTGATGGTTTTACATTATTTAATAATAAAATTATTAGATGAAGAGAGAAAAGGGATCAAACTATCCCATTATGTAGTTTATATTATTAGGTATATATAGGTCCACTTAAGTCTTCCAACAGATTAAAATATATATATATATGCAATAAGAAGACTATATGACATATTAGGAATATATTAATTTTAAATAAGGCACATACTTTTGGTGAGTTGGTGAGATGCTGACGAAGAACAATTGTGTTTTTGTTCGGTTAATGTGGACCTCTAGCCAATCAGCCCATGTCTTCAATGCCATTTCATATACTCTTGGCATCTTTACTACTTTGTAAATTCCATATGGACTTTCAAATGATCCCCACCTGATTAATTTATATGTTTGATATGTTTTTAGATCAGCAGTACTAAAATCGTTTTTGAAACGGTGTGGTGAAATGAGTTTGAATTCCGATCATAATCAAATTTTAAAAATAACAATGGTTTGTATTTATATTGTATATGGTTAATAAGAAGACTACTTTACAGATTTTCTCAAAATTTACTACTTACAGAACTTTCATTTGGGACCTTCTCCACCAAAGATAACTATTAAACACTAGTATGTCCGCATCAGTCCAATGCCTAGCATGCTTCTCAATTCCCTGAACTCTGACAATCCGATCTGGTACTCGGTGGTTTACTGGATCATCTGAGTTTGATTCCACCAGCAATGGAGCCCAGTAGAACTCGATCGTTGCATTGTATTCCTTAGTTCAATAATGTTAATTATTATTAAAAAAAATGAGTTGAAATGTGCTATATAAAAAATAGATAAAAGCCCATGAAAATTAAAAATAATAATGAATGCAGGGTGAGTAAAACAGAACTAAAATCGAAAAATCGAAACGAATTAATTGGTTTGATTTTTTAAAATTTTAATTCTATTCAATTGTTACAAAAAAAAAAATTCAGTTAAAACCGAACTAACCGAATTTTAATATATGTTTAATATATATATATATATATATGAATTTTATCTCAAATTTATGAAAAAAAAAAGGCAAAAAATAAAAGTTAAAATCAGCCAAAATCGATTAATCGAATCGAACTTTTTAGTTCAATTCGATTTTTTACTTTAAATTTAATTTGGTTTAATTTGATAAAAATGTAATTTTTAATTATTTGATTTTTTCAATTTAATTCGTTTTAAACCGAATCCACTATTAACTTACCATTTGATATGATGAGAGCCGGATCAGAATCTTAATATGGGGACTTAGACCAACTCGGGCATCTCAACTTGAATGCTAAATAAAAATGCAAAATTTTATTTTAAAAAAACGTACAATAGCTTTGAAAGTAGCCAACGAGCCATTCTGTTGCATGGATTTTTGGTGCGGAGGAATAGAAGAATCGACGAGACACACCATTGAAATCCATTGACCTCTATTGAGCGAATCCCCCACAAACATAAGCCTCCTGTTCCTTAGCCTCTCCAGCAATGCCGTAGCATTGAACCTAAATTAATTTGTTAACAAGCAGAAGAAGAAGAAGAAGGAAAAGAAAAAAAATTCCTCAAAAACATAGCCAAACACAACCTTTACACATAATCAGTCACCATATGCATTCAATACAAATTCAAATAAAGAGCCTAAGGAAATAGAGAAATCAGAAACCTTGGAAGATCACATTGGTGAGGTTGCCACCTCCAATTTTGATAATCCAAATCCTTTCTTCCAAATTTCTGGCAGGCCAATTGATCAGACATAAAAGTGCATTCTTGCTCTTTATATAATGGGTATGATTTATTATAGAAAACCCAATTGCCGGAGAACAAATTACACTTGGACAACAAGTCACCTGAACTAATTTTACTTGTAGTTCTATCTTCTTTAAGGTATCCACTGTTTTGGGTTAGATAAACGGCGATTATGACGGCCACGGCGACGAGGAGGACAATTAGGGAATTGAAAGTGGTTCTGATTCCCCAAACCCAAGTAGTAGCTAAAGTAGGAACCATTTGGAGTTGGGGTTTCTTTGCCATTGAGAATTGAGAATTGAAATGGTGTTAATTTGATTTCGCCGGGTTTTGAAGTTTGTAAAAAGGTTGTTGTTGGAAATCGTTGTCATGATTCGCTTTCCCAAATTAGGAGTAGTGGGAATGGATTAGGAGTAGTGGAAATGGATATCTGGGTAGTTTTCTGAAAGCAATTGATACAGCTTCACAGAAGGTGGCTAGCTTTCCTTTCTTTACCAAAATACCCTTCCCTTTTTTTTTTTTAAATTTTTAATTGTGCATGGTTATATCAATTGAAAATCGAAATATTCTGAAAAAATATTTATTTATTATTTATATATACACTTTTTGTGAAAATATTTATTTCTTTAATTTTTTTTTCAAAATTAGCAAATTGAAAAAATAAAAATTTGCCACCTTTGCTTGAAAACATTATTTTAAATTAACCTCAATGATATGGCTCATGACCCCATACTCTCAATTAATCATGATTTTTATACTCAGCTCGATATTTGAATTGGTGATGATGAATGAGGGTCACATGTGAGATATTAAATTGAAATTGAATCAAATTTTTAAATAATATTTATTATTTATATGTTAAAAATAAATATAATACTAATAAATATTATTTATACTTAGTGTTTGTTGATATAACATATATTTTATGTTCTTAACGAACATTATAATCAATTAAATTTTAAAAATTTTAAACTGAAAATAAAGTAACGTTCGTTACACATTGTAAACACTCGTTATGGAAAATACTCAGTTTATAAATAACTCAGACTGATTTTTAATTTTTTTGATTAAATTGACCGAATCGATAGAATTAATAAAATAAAATTTTAATAGCATTAGATTGAATTTTGCAATACCACTTCAAATCTTACTCAATTGTCTACTTTTTATATTTTAATATTTTTAAAGAAAATTCATATCAATTTGAAAAGTTATTTTCATATAATGACTCTTACTTGACTCAAAATCAACAGAATAACATGAGAGAACCTAAATTGACAAAAAATATATAAAATGATTCAATTTAAATTTGTTCGAACTAATTTCATTCTCACATATATTTTTTTAAAAAAATCTGCATGCATGATGAAATGGTATATATATAATTTTAGTAAGACTCTTTTCCAACAAAATGAATGTTGCTCAAGCTGGATCACCATGTTTGTATCTTTGGCTTAAATTGTAAAGAAAATAGTAAATTATTTTGGCTAATACAATACTCCAATAGAGATATATTTAATGAAAAATTGAGAAAAACAAAAATGAAATACTGAGTGGAGGATTATTTGGTAACTTTACAACGAACAAGTTGCACCGCACTATTTCACATCCAATTTTTTAGTTGTTCCTAATTTCAAATGGTCAAATAATATAAATTGGCATTAGGTCAGAGTGGTTAATCTTTCCACATCCGTATATAACCGTTGCCGTGAAGGTGCCTCAACACCTTCAAAATTCTGATCCTTCAATTTCTCTGTGTATATACACAAATACGTATATATCAATGTATTATAAATATGTATAGCTCATTTTCCCTTGCGACAGCCTATGTTTTGATAGGTAATCAAAAAGGTTAGCTTGATTAATAGACTTTGCTTTTTTCCTAGTTAATTATACTTGAATTTTGGGATTAGACTATTAATAATGATTTTTTTCTCATTTGCCAATTCTTTAATTATCATATAAATAATTTGTTTTTGACCAAATTAGTAACATATACTTGATACAATATGAAAAAATTAATTTGTCATAATATCCCTTTACTGTTAAACTCTCTCTCTCTCTCTCTCTCTCTCTCACACACACACACACACACACACACACACACACACACAGTAACAGAGTCAAAATTTTTTTTCAAAGGGGCCAAATATTTTATATTATAATTTATATTAAGGAGGTATATATAAATAAATCAACTTCTATATATTTAAAAAAAAATTCACATAAAATAAGGAGGCCAAATACAATATATAGTCAAATTTTAAAAATTTTACACTAAAAAAATTTAAATTTTAGAGGTTGAGAGGACCATGACCTCCCTTGATCACCCTCTCTCCGTCAATTTCTAATTATGGTCCCCCTCCCTCCGTCAATTTCTAATTAGGGTTGGGATTCATAATTCCGGCTTTGCATATCCCTCCATTATCATTCGTCTAAAATTCATTTTCTTAGCTTAACTAATTTCATGAGGACGGTCTCTCTAATCATAATTATGTCATTATCAGCTTTAATTAAGTGAGGAAATGAGACTGTTTCAAGTCCTTAAGGATGGGTCCTCAAAACCAGCAACTCCTTTTAATGGATAAACTGTCTCTAACGAATTCTTATTGGATTTCCTAGATATATATATGGCAATTAATATAAGACTTAAAGATGCATTACTTGTTGCATCATTATTGGTGAGCCAAACAGAAACATATATAGATGTGCATATTTTACCAACTAAAACATTAGTTTTCTTGCAATCTTAAGTAATAAAATTTGATAAAAAAAAACTAAATTATAATTAAAAACCATATAATATATACATTGGAAACAAAGGGTGAAGTGAATAATGAGATTGAAGTAGATCTTTTAACTATATGTTGAGAATCTCACATCTTGTTTGGTGTAATATATCATAACACCACCAATTATAATGACATCAATTAATTCGTTAATATCAACTACTACTATTTTAGATATAAATATCTATTATTGTGCTTAATCAAAGCTATATATATATAATGATGAGACCATTTTAAATATAGAAGCTAAACTCTTTAAAAAAATTATTTAAAATTAATTTGGTATGTTAAATACTACATTTGGTGGTGATGAGGAATAAATTACCTTATTCCTGTGATGGAGGGTCCAGTGAAGAGTATGACCTATAGGCAAAAAAAAAAGTCAAGTACTTCATGCCGGTCAAGTACTCCCTAGGATTGATTCGGCGGAGAGCATCTGATGCCCAAGTCAATGAGCTGGATAAAGTATAAAAAGAAAGTGTTTTAGGTGAGGTTTTGAGAGAGAGAAAATGAAATTATTTTATTTATATTTCGTTTACTTATTTATAGGGAAAAATGATAATCCCGATATACACATGTCATCTGATTATGGAGGCTATTTTTTGTATATATATTTTGGTATATCAAATTAAGTAGTATGATATGATATCATTAGACTAATAGCATATATATATATATATATATATATATATATATATATATATATATATATATATATA
>CATKHJ010901289.1:0-20917 GCA_949750685.1 Vernicia montana
GGGATGAGATTAAGCTTGAAACTCTAGCCTTTATATAGGCAAATAACCAACAACTCCAACCAAAATTTTCTTAATTTTGGCCACCTACTTGTGAGCTAATTTTGACAATAATTAGGTGGGTAGTTGAGCTAATTTTGACAAAATTTAGAGTAAATCAATGCATATTAGGCCAAATATGTAGGAAATTAACCTAATTCTCGAGTGAATTATTAACCTTTAGAATTAAATAAAAATTTTCAAATATATACCAAGATAATGTATATATTTTTTTCAACTCCCTCTGTTTTGAAGACACCATTTGATAGCTCTTGAATATAATTAATTTAAAACAGATCAATAGAAAACATTAATTTATATTATCATTTTATTTATAAAATGAGGCAAAACTGTTCTAGATGATGCCCATATTCAATTAACAATAGAAATAGGTTATGGTTTTGGAGTCATGAAACTTAGCAGCCAACTATAAAATTGGAAAAATATAATCATATGGAATATTTGTACAATTTGGCCTCTGTGTGTATATATATATACACACTAAAATTATGAGTTCAATTTCATCAGTGTGTGCAAACTGCAAAATCTATCTGATCAGTCCAAGATCATGAAAGAGATATTGAACTGGACTTTCAGTACTGGGTCTATCTTTGAATGATTCAGTTCAGTTGCACATGTATAAAAAAGAAAACAACATCAAGAGGCCAAGTCTTGGTTTGGTAAAGACACTATGATATTTAAGTTAGTAGCAGTAATTGAGTTGATGGTTTTCAGGAAAGAAATGACTTTCAATAGACCAGAGAATTTTAGAGAAAAGAAGAAGGTGAGAAGTTGTAAAAGAAGCTATATGAAATTAGTGATATCTTAAACCTTTTATATTCGGTGGATCCTCTCTTTTGATTGGAGGGTGATGAATGTGACTAGAAGACATACTCTATGATGGTAGAAAAGGCTAAAACTAAGTCATCATAACTTTGTATTTCACGTGGGAGTAGAAGTCATCCTATAACTGACACAAAGTGACAGTTGGACTAAAATAAAAAATGTAATGAGTTACTTTTTCTGGTGGAAGAGTCTTTTGCTATGAGAGAGCTCTTCGTAGTTGGAGAAACGGTCCACAAATGGATGCATCTTCTCCGTAAAGGTATAACCAAAGAGATGCTTGCATGAATTCATTTTGATCAGTGCAAAAGTGGTCTCGTCAGATTAGACTCTTAGGGACCTCTTATGAGCATAGAGCTTATTGGGCTATTTTAAGTACAATTAAATTTCTTAAAAGATTAGTCTTGAGGTTGACTAATCTCAAAAATTGACCAGACTTAAAGGTTGACCAGATTCAACTAAACCTAAATAGTACGACTAAATTTTAGTCTTATCACTACCAATATAGAGTAATGGCAGGTGCTATTAAATAAAATAGTGGCCCTGGCCCATCTAATCACCCTTTTAATTTTGCAATTTATAATTTCTTCTGTAATCTCTGTCTCCATCTTTCATTTGGCCATTGGCAGTGAGAGATCTTAGGAATCATTATCTCAAACAATAAGACGTGGGTGTGTTATAATATGTTTATCTTCACAATTGTCACCATTTAAATAGTTGTCAAAATTAATTATATTTTCATACAAATTATAAACCTCTTGTCTTGCTGCAATGAAATCTATATATGCAATCCGTGACACAATAAATAACTTATTATATGTTAAAATAATTTAACAATTATTTTATAAATGAAAATAATTTTTTTAAATATATATAAAATGAGATGGGTGATTTAATACATATCCATTAAATTCAAATTCTAAAGCTTATTCATAAAATAGTCTTATTTTATTAATTATTATAATAAGTTAAGACACTAGTTAATGAAAAGGGTCCCAATACTGCGACATAAAAGTTTTTTAGATCCATATATATATATATATATATATATATATATAATTAAGTAAATGTAAGATATGATCATATGAAACAGATTGTTCTGAAGTAATGAATTACGACAAAGCAATACTACACAAAGGCAGCGATGTATCAAAGAACTAAACTATCTAATACTGAATGTCCACCCCTGCAGGCAGCAGCCCTACAGCTACAAGGAGCAACATTCAAGCTTCCCTACTGCACCAAGTATCATGGGACCATAACCTCTGTACTTTGTCTGCTTTACACATAAAACATTGTATCATGGGGTGTTTTTCCCTTTATAAACATAACAATTTTAAGATGATTTAAAAAAAATATATATATATATTAGACATTATTGAAGGTGAAATATGAACTATATATACATCAACAAGTTATCAACCATGGTTCTTGGACAAGAAGCATTTAAGTATAAAAATTCAAAAAATTGAAATTGGTCCCGCTCTTCTCCTCACCCAAATCTCTAAATGACCTTGAAAAATATTTTGGGCAATGAGGATGGATTGGGCTTAATTATATAACTGAAAATTTTTAGTAATACGAGTAAGAATCAAACTGATTTCTAAAATAATTTCAAAATATTATTAGAAAAAAATTAGGAATTGAAATTTGGAGTAATATGAATAAAGTAATTTATAATGTTTCTATCTGAAATGGAAAATTTAATGTGAAAGGGACGGAAGTATGTATAAGGAGTGGCATCAACTGCAAGACTGGGGATTTGAATAAAATCTAAGCTTAATTTGGTGTTAGGGTTAATTAGATAGTGCAGGTGCATATAGAGTAGCATGCATGCATGCATGCATGCATCAAAACAGAACAGTACTATTTGATCTTAAAGACTTTGATTGATACCAGAGCAGCTATGGTTAGGTGGTCCTGCGACCATCATCACTAAATGGTCTAAATCATTCCTCTCTTGTCTCTCAAATATCTTGACTCACATCACATGCCATTCTTCAATTATTATTATTCATTTTCTTCTTTGTTCTGCTATCTCTTCAATGGTTTTGAAAAAAGAAAAGTATTATTTATACTGAGTGTATACATTTGCTCAATACGATAATAATCAATGGAGAAGAAAAAAAAAAGAATATCAGTATTTTTTTTATTGAAAAAAAAAAAAGAACATACAAATAATATTAATTAAATATCTTTTAGAAAAGTAAAAATCTAATTTGAATTTGATGGACAAAATTAAAATAACGGGCTGAATAATAATGTTTTAATTAGCCTTCCAATTAGGAGTACACATGGACTTTGGTTCCGTCCAGCCCAGGGCAATAGAAGGGCTGAAAACCAAGCCCCCTTACTGGAGAATAAAGCCCATATAAATTTCATCATAAATCCAATTATCCATGGAGTTTAGGACTTAAGGCTAAGGGCTAGGTCTGGGGGACAATAAAGCCTATCTGTAAATCATTTTCACTAATTTGAGAGTAAACTATATATAATTATCATAATGAAAAAAAATAACAATTATATAATTTATATAATTGATTTATTTTTTTTTAACTCACATTATTATTGATTTAATTTAATTTAATTTTAAAATTTGAAAATGTAAGCAACGCATATAGTAAAATTTCAGCTAGGTTTTACTAGTTATTAAGGTTAATAAAAGCAAAATCTCAATTTTTGTTTATTTTTATCCCAATAAATAGAAAATCCAATCCAATTAAACAAAAAATCACATTGGGCTCGCTCTATGGTTCTTGGGTTTAACATAAGTTTTCAAAAAAGGGTTTGAAAATTAATAGTGACCAAACAAAGCCCAGCTCACGTTCTGAGAAAGAAAAACCACGTCGTTTTTAATAATACAAATAATTTTCAGGGTTTGGACCATTATATTTGATATAATTAACTTATTCATTCGTATTTTTTGAGAAATTAATTAATTAGGGTTCCTTCGGTATCATTTTTTGTTTTTAAAAAAAAAAAAAATTTTAAAAACTAGAACTTATTATTTTTTATTTTTATTTTCTGTTTTCAAAATGTTTCGAAATAAATATAAAAGAGATAAAAAATAATAATTTTTTAAAAAATATTTTTTCATACTTATTTTTTTTTAAATTTAAAAAAAAAAAAAACAGAAAATTGCAATGATACCAAACGCTTACTTAACCTCTTACTTTTGATTTCATCAAACACTTTAATCATTTCGACTATTTTTTTTTAATTTTTTTTTTTAGGAAATAACTGAAACACCTATAAAAACAAAGAAAAATAACAACTAATTCCTTTTTGTATTCACCTTCTCTCCATCTCTCTAAATCCATCACCATAACACCAGTATTAAAATAACTAATGATATATTTCTCTACACCAAAGTTAATATATAATAAAAATGTATATATTGTTTAGGAAGTCAAATAAACTAAGATTTATTAATATAGTTTGATAATCAAATTCAAACTGATATATGATATAAATTTCTTTTTTATCAATATTTATTTTGTAATATATTAAAATTAAAATTTTGAATTTTGATAATCTCTATCATTTTAAATTTTTTTAATAATCTCTATCATTTTAGAAAATTTTTAACATTCAAAAAAATATTCTTTTCATTTGGAAATGAAAAAACTTTTTATTTTAGAATTGGCTATAACAAGAACATTAAAGCAGACTCAATGCATATTGTATAAATTTCCCTCTTGTTTGTTTCCTCAAAATCTCTCTCTTTTGCTTTATTATTGACCAAACGAAAAAAAAAGAAAAACAGCAGCAGCCACTAGCTATAATATGCATTCTAACAAGCTTTCGTCCCTGCAAAGAATCAAGCATACCCACCAAGTAATTTCTTGCATCATTTAATGGGTTATCAAGAGCTTGACGAGTAGAACTTGATATTAAATGATTGACCAGATTTTCCTTAAAAACATAAAGTTTAAAGTTTAAAGATGGAAAAACCAGAGTGTATAATCTTGGAAAGCTTTCTTGGACTAGTAATTAAGCTTGAGTCAGAGACAACCATGGATAAATTTAAGCGAGGATCGACGGCGAAGACCGGACAGGCAAACGGCGAACGAACTGGGCCTGCGTCTGTGCAAATGGGTGAGCTTCTTCTTCTTCATTTCTGTACAGATTTTTTTTTTCCATTTTGCCCCTCAATGAAAGGATGAGGACACCAAATCATGAAATTAGTTTATTTTTTTTTAATGAAATTTAAGGTTTATTGGAGGAAGTAAGAAATTGATTTGAATTTTGGGAGAAAGGTACGTAGAGGCAGGGATAAGGGCATTTTGGGTATGATATTTTATTTTATTTTTATTATTTTTACTTTTAATTTTTTAACAGAAAAAATAGAATAAAAATTAGGCGGAATAATTAAATTGTTAGATATGAAATCAATCCTGAGAGGAGTAATTAATTAGTTTTTAAAAAAATGAGGACCAGTTAATTAATTTGATAAAAGCTATAGCTGAAATAGTAATTTATCCTAATTTATACTCTTCACTCTTACACAGCTGGAAATCTATAGAGAGCCCAAGAACTCCATTGATGCTGAGGTCAGGGGAGCTTCGAACTTAGATCGATCTCTTTCAAGCGTATTGCTTCAACGAATCCGAATCCACAAAGTGGAACAAAAAGATCTTAAAAGTCATTTTTGTTCTTAATTTTGGAGTTTTGAGGTTCGAAATTTCAAAATTGATGAGGATTTTGCAGTTTGGTCTTTTAGTTGCTTTGGCATCTGGCATCTCGGCGATCCTGATTTATGTCACTGGCGTCTCCAATCTAAGTACGTTTATTATATATATATATATATATTTTGGTTGTTAATTTGGATTTTATATTATTTGGTAGATTCGATCCACAAGCTATCGCATGAAGATGTGAAAGCATTGGAATCTCTACAGAGCAGTTTTCAGAAGTGCGTGGTAATTCTTCGCTTCCCCTCCTTTATTTATTTATTTGTTTTTTTAAATATATTTTAATTGAGTATAATTTTTCTTGTAGATTAACAGTGTTTCATTTGCTGCATTTTGTATTTATATGCAGAGTGCAAATGGATTAGGTTTACAAGCTGTGACTGGTAGTGATTATTGCCAAGTTACCATAAAATTTCCTAGTGACACTGTCCCTAAATGGGTATGCTTCTGCTTTGATTATGGTTCATTGCATATCTGTTTCGATTTGGGTTCTAATATTTTCATGAAATGTGGTGGTTTATACAAACATTTAATCCTGTGATTTAATTTTATTTGTAAACAGAGAGATCCTAAAACTGGAGAACTTGAACCATTATCATTTGAATTTAATCTTTGTGAAGCTGTAGCTACATGGGAGCAGGTGAGCTTGCTGTTTTGCTTTTTATAACCTCGTTGTTGTATATGGTTCTTGAAGCAAGAGCTTTGATTTTGAACCCACGACCTCTGCCCTCCCCATATTTCCCTCAAGTGTACCAGCTGGGGGCCAATACTGATTGGTTGCTTTCTCATGTATTGAATTCTGCAAATGATATAATTGTCTCCCTCTTTCTTTTTACTTAAATTGATTGCCAAGTCCAATGGTTTTTTTTTCCCATTTTATGTTCTTGTTTTAGAGTTTTCCTATGCTTTACAATTGATTTATTATTCAGTGAGTTGATTGTCAGGTGCGGAATAGCACTACTATACTCACAAGGGAGTTCATTGATGCTTTACCAAATGGATGGGAGGACTATGCATGGCGTAGGATTAACAAGGGAATACTTCTGTATGTATTTACTTGAGACTTACTACTAAAATAAATTATTATCTTTGAGTGGAAGAATAACAGCCAAAGGAAAAAATGGAACAGGAAATGATGTTTACAAATTTCATGCATAAAGCAGATAAAGTTGATGTAGTTCATATTATATCTTCCAAAGGAGAGCATATAGAGAAAATGTCAGGTCCTGCCTATAGCTATAAACTTTTAGTTGTTAAAGAAGTAACATTTATCTTGAAGCAAACTAAAAGTAGACAATAACATAAACTTTTAGTTGTTAAAGAAGTAAGAACATTTTTGGGATTTTCAGATAAAAGTTTATCTTGGCAGTGGATATAACCTTCAATCAATGACACTTCTGGAAAAAGAAAAATTGTAATAACTCCTAAGGGAGCAGAGAATTTTTTTAACTTTACATTTGTTGAGGAAAATTCTGGAGAAAGTCAGCATTTAGTTTGGTGTTTCTGTTTTCACTTGTAAAATTGGATTATTTTGAGCTGCTAAAGACTATCAACATTTAGTTGCAGTTTGATATACTCCATTTGTGTACTGCAGTAACCACTGTCAAAATAAAACTTTATGCATGGAGAAACTCTCATTGGTACTGCCTCAAACACCACCATATTTTCCAAGGCAGTTTGACCGATGTGCTGTAATTGGTAATTCGGGAGATCTTTTAAAGACAAGGTTTGGGAAGGAAATAGATGGTTATGATGTTGTTATCAGAGAAAATGGTGCCCCCATACAGGTTAAGCTTTACAATTGTTGTCATGAATCCTAGCCTTTATTATTTTCACTTTAAAGATCTTTTTAACCTTTTCTTTTGTGCTGTATTGCAGAACTATAAAGAATATGTAGGCAAGAAAAGTACATTTCGTCTTCTTAACAGAGGATCTGCCAAAGCCCTTGATAAAGTTGTAGAGTTAGATGGTATGATGCACCCTACTTCTTATAAGCTTGTCACATATTACTAGAATAGGCGCTGATTGTATGGATCCTGCAGAAACTAGGAAGGAGTCGCTGATAATCAAAACAACGATTCATGACATTATGAACAAGATGATTCGGGTTTGTAATTTTTTCCTTCTTTTTGTCAGTTCACTTGTGTATGTTTGATCTTTTGCCAAGTTGAGTGCTTGGGGCAACTGTGATACTCAACTGAAAAGTGATGCTTCCTGTATTTTTTAAATTTGACATGTATCATGCGATTTAGAAACTTGGACTGGGTCGACTAATTTTGGGTTCTCACTTAGAGAAATAGAAACCAAGTCATTGGAATAGAATCATCAAGCATTTCCCTTTCTTTAGATTTTGAGAAGTATCTTTATTTAGTTAGTTTTTATCATGCTTATGGTGTGACTTCATTGAGTCTAAATAAAAGTACCTCCAAAATCAAGGCTCTTGTGCAGTTACGTAGAATTCCCTCATCTAAGTTTCCTCTTCATTGGATGTTTAATGTATTATTTCTACTTGCAATTATGATGAATTCAGACCTTCTGATGTTCTCTCTGCGTTAATTTATTTTGCAAAATACTGTCTAACATTATCTTTTTGTCTTCTGTAGGAAGTTCCAATAAGCAATCCTGTTTATCTCATGTTAGGTGCATCCTTTGGGTCAGCAGCAAAGGGAACTGGCCTCAAGGCTCTTGAATTTGCTCTCTCTATTTGTGAGTTGGTTGATATGTATGGTTTTACTGTGGATCCAGGATACAAAGAATGGTATAAAATTTTTCAACAATTACTATCTCCAAAAGACTTATTATGCAAAATTTTAGTACATCTATCTGAACAGTGAACTTTAAAATATTCTCAGGACCAGATATTTCTCAGAATCTCGACAAGGTCACACTCCTCTGCATGGAAGGGCTTACTACCAGATGATGGAGTGTTTGGGTGTAAGTATACAAGAGTTCTTACCATTTTTTTTTTCCTGGCTGAAACCTTTTGACCTCTGTTAATCTCACAATCATAAGGATGTGAAAGAACTGTTTATGGTCCCAGACGGGCATACTGTACGGAAGGTCTGACTTGAGTATTGCTGTTTGCTGAGACTTAAATTATGTTCAATGCTAAGCTTACTAGTTTATACAATTAGAATCTTAAATAATATTTTTCATTTTATTAGAACTTCCAATGCACTCTCCACAATAGAATTGAAATCATCCTTTTTGCTATTGTATGCAGTCAGTAACACTGTTCTGTATTTTTTTACTTTTGGTTTTATTAAGCTTATAAAAATCCATTCCCCAATGCGAGATGATCCAAACCGTGTTGTGCAATGGGTACCAAGCTGGAGAACAATTAGAGCTGCTAGAGTTGCATCAGAGAAATTGTTGAGGTAGTCTGTCATTACCTTTATTTTATAGTTTTTTTCTTTCATTAAATATTTTCCGTGAAATAGCTAGAAATCTATTATAGAGGGACCATATAATTTGTATTTTTCTTTAAATCTGACCCAAATGCACAATTATTAATCCTGCAAAGCAATGCCCTGGATATGATACTTTGGAGAATTTAGGCAGCTATTAGTTAAATGACCATTGAATTGAAGTTTTTGACATTTCAAGTAGTGGATGTAATAGAATTGTTATGGGGAGAGGCATTTTTGTATGAAATGGCAATGGCCTAAGGAAGTAGGGAAACTTTTGCAAAAGTCAGTTAGGTGGTTTCTTCTCCCTGGAGGTTTGCCAACTTGATGTTAAGTCTTATCCTTGGGCTCTTATGAAAGAGAAATATAGTGAAGGAAAAAAATCCTTTTTTCCTTTGAAACTGTTATGGAAGACTCTTGAGCCTTCTAAGATGTTTTCTTTTGTGTGGGAAGAAAGATAGTAGAGGACTTTAACAATTAATAATCTCCAAAAGTGGTGGGAAATTGTGATTAATAGAATGCTTATTTTGTGAAAGGATACTGATCATATTTTATTGCGTTGTTTTTGCACTAGACTAATTGGGTGAGTTGTGGGTGAGAGCTTCAGTTGTGGATGATAATTGGTTGGTGATCTCAATTACTCTTTTTAGTTTTTTCATTATTATTTAGAAAGGAAAGTATAAGTGAGCTTTTGAGTGATATAATTACCTTTTTCTATCTCTAGAGAAAGATGGTTTAAGTACTTTGTTTCATTGATTTAGCTGAGTTGACTTTTTGAATGCTTTGGAAATTGCAAAATTCAGTGATTAAATGCCCTGTGCATAAATGGTTCACACCCTGGTGGCGCCTTTTAATGCCTGTTTTCACATATTTTTCATCACGGTTGGCTTTATTAAACTTTAACCTCACAAATGAAAAAAAAAAAAAAAAAAAAAAAACAATTTTGGCATAGAAAAGGTCCATTATTTCATATATTCTTGCCATCCATCAAAAAATTCTTCTTTGTCATGGGTGTATTGTCATCATTGCAAAGTGCGTAGATCTTTTTAGTTAAAACACTCCTTTCTTGAGAGACATCAGACAAGTGTCCTGTCTATGTTGCAGGAGGGTTGGAGCAGGATCTGAAGACCCACTGGCCGCATGTTCCATTAGAAAAAAACAAGTTAAAAGGTCTTGGGCTATTTCAAGCCTCAGAAAAGCGGCTGCTGATCATCAAAAATTTGTTAAAGGCATAACAATGTATCCTTTGGAGCAGAGTCCTGGACATGGTATGCTTTGCACATTGCCAACAGATTGAAACTGGATTTTCTTGCACAGAGCCAGAGAACTTTGTCAAATTATCGATTCATGTATGCCACATGATAGCTACTGTATGAGAGAAAGAGGCTGCTGAGAATTATCTTGGAAAAGTTCTTTCTGAATAGCTTTGTAAACTTTTCTTCTTACTCTGTTTCACAAAATTTTGATTTTTTTTTTCATAGTTGAAAGGCAAATATTGATGTAGAAATCAATTTATTTTTACTCCCTAACTAGATTTGAAGTGTAGTTTAATCATTCTTTGGGTAATAGGAGTGCGAAAGGGACTCTTACAACCTAGGCGTTGAGCTATTTAATTTCAAATCCATTAATTTGCTTTAGCATGTTTTATTTACCATTTTCTTTTCATTTAAAAATTGATTTTGATGATTAGCCTCAACTGTATATATATCATTTGTTTATTTTTATTGGAAGCCTATGTTTGTTTAATAGACTAATAAATTATAACAGTGGTGCAAATATGAAATTAAAAATGATATCAAAACACAAAGATAAAAAATAAAAATAAAAAAAAAACACATGCCACATGATTGATTTTAAATTAAAATATCGATGACTTAAAATAATTAATATCTAATTGAATGTTAAATTAATGGCATAGAGTTTTTTTCATAGAAACAAGAGAATTTAATGAATGAATTTTTCCAACAAAATTAAGATAACAAATCATATTCAATGAATATTCTCTAACAAAAAAAACTAAGATATAATTTTTATTTTGGTTTCAAAAATTAAATTTTGTATATTAAAATATAATACTATGTAGATTATTTTTTTTAGGGAAAAACATATTGATTATATTATAATTAATTAGTGTTTTATTGTTTGTTATATATTGACGGAGTAAAAGTGGTTGATTTATTATTAATATTTGACAAAATCAGGCGATTATTATGGGGAGGAGTTAAAAAAAAAAAAGGAAATTGTGAATGGGACACGCGTCGCGCACCCAACAACCAATTTGACACACTCCACTCTCTCTTCGATTTCCTCTCCAACTTCTCTGTCTCACTCACTCACTCACTCACTCTCTCAATTAAAAAACTGCTTTTTCTCTCTCTATACATAACTGATTTATACTATATTATAGTATTAACAAACCCTAGAGATAGAGAGATAAAAGAGATTGGTTACAAAGAAAGTTTGAGCCACTCAGATTTTTTTTTCCTGGGGATCTCAAACTGTCTCTTTCAAAAATGGCGGATTTACAGCCACCGGAAGGTCATCTTAACGGCGGTACTGGCGGCGGTGTTTTGGGTGATAGAGGACCACCAATTGCTGTTACATCATCGGAAACTGTCGGTTCCAAGCGTCAGCGGCGGCCTAGCGTCCGATTAGGCGAAATTGGTGGTGACCAGATTTACGACACCCATTCACGGAGGACTTCTAATAATAAGCAGTGGAAACATCATCAGCTTCAGCTTCTATCTCTCGATCACAAAAAAGACCCCAATAGTTCTAATAAAGGCTCCAAGACTCGGGCTTTAACTAACTTAACTAGTAGCGGTGAGTTTGCTGAAACCCTAGATGAGGATAAAGAGGTTAATTTGGATACCGTTGCAATTGGAAGCTGGAGAGTCAAGGATTCGAAAAAGCGGGCTTCCAATGCCACCACTAAGCGAGTCCGATCCAATTGGGTCTCCAAAATTGATGATAGTGGGGGTGGCGGTAGCAATAATAATGTTGAAGGAGACGAGAAATACAGTGGCGGTGAAGATGTGGATGATACTTACCGCGAATTCGACATGGAAAATTCAGAGAGTCCGTTAAAAGAACAGAGTCCTGTTCACTCCCTTGAGAATTTGGGAGATGGGAACGAGAGAAATGGCAGGGAAATGTATTACAATAGAAGGTCAATTCGAGCAAGGGATGATCATAATCATCTTCACGATGGGGTTGAATTATCAGGCCCCTCAGATACTGACGCCAGAGATTACAGGAATAATGGGAGGTGTGGTGGTGGAGGAGAGGATGGAGTCAGGATTTGGCTTAATAGTATAGGGTTAGGGCGGTATGCACCAGTTTTTGAAATCCATGAGGTGGATGATGAGGTTTTACCAATGTTGACACTGGAGGATTTGAAGGATATGGGGATTAATGCAGTTGGGTCAAGAAGAAAGATGTTTTGTGCTATTCAAAAGCTCGGGAAAGGGTTTTCTTGACGATATTTGGTGAGCTTGTAATTTTGGTTTTCACCGGAGGATTATGTCTCAGCCATGGTAATTAAAGATGCATCATGTCTGAACTTAATTTGAGTCATTTTGTTTCTATTTGGTAGTAGCAGTAGTAATAGTTTTTGGAATGAATAGGATATTTTTGGTTAGTATTTCTTATTGCACTATATGAATGCATTTTTAATTCAGTGCAATTTTCTAATACATTGAATTCTTATGATCGTAGCTGATTTAGTTATTATATTTATATCCATAAGCTGAGTTGCACTGAGCTGAGTTTGGGGTTAAGGATTAGTTGAGTTGATTTATATTTATATTCATGATCTTAAAGCTATAATACTCTTTGCTTGTTTCTTAGATAGAATGACAACAGAAATTGGATTTAATATGCTTAAGATAATAATCCATAATCCAAATACAAGCATTTTGACTTGCTTTGTTCTTTATGTGAGTGATAAATGAATACTTAATGACTTTACATGCATAAAGATGACTGTCAATGATGTTAGTGATTGTGTTTCTTGCAAATTTCCTGGAATAGGAAAGAAATGTTTTAAGTTTCTTTATGTGGGAGGCATTGATTTTATGTAGACCATATAGTTCACACTTACTTTGCTCGTTTCCTTAATTAATAGTACCTTACATAGGACTATCTGTTCCATACTTACCCTGGGAACAGTTGGATTCATGTTTTTTTAGGATTGATCTGTGAGATGTGAGTAAGAGTTCTCATGGTTCGTCAGGTCAGTGGTTGCGAAACCACACTATATGTTATGTGCCACAACTTTTTTGGGGGTTCTCATTGGCATGGATAGAACCTGTTGAAATTTTTTTATGCTGTTCCTTTTTCTGTAGTTGGAAGGTGAATCAGATGGACTTTTTGTGGAGATCAAATTTAGTGGTCTATAGATTTGGTTGGCAGAAAGTGCAAGCCATCTTATTGAGTGGTTTGTACTTCATCTTTTGTGTACTGATGCTGCCAAAAGTGAGTTTGTTTTTTTATTTATCCATTGCAGTATTTAATATGTAAGGATTACCTGAATTCTGTGTGGGTTAGTTATATCTTGGGTGGAAAAAAAAAAGTCATTGCATGGAAGAGATCTTAAGTCAGAGTGGGCTACTAATTGAAACCATCTTTATATGTAGTTTTATTTGCCTATTTGTGAAGGCTTCAGCCTGGGGAATTTGATGCACCTGGTTATGTGGTGATTTCTATTAAGAAAGATGTATGCTAGAACATAAACTCTCAGGTATGATGAGTTAAAACTTGTTAGAAAGTTGGAAATGCTTTTGAAGGCTGAGGGTCTGGTAAATTGGAGTTCCATTGTGGATAATTATGTTAGAACATTCTTCTCTAAATTCCTATCATGCAAGAATATGTTTAGTTCATTGTCAGTGACCTCTTCTCCTTGTAAGCTTATCTAATATTTGACCTCTCTGGTGATCTCAATTATGATAGAAAGTGAATGATCGTGCCAATGTCCCGTTGTTTGTTTCTTTTATGCTGTGGACTAGAGGTTACTAGAAGAAATAGTGGACTTATTCATTCTTCATTTAAAAAGGTCAATGAGGGATTAAAGGATCTTTGTAGGATACCCTTGATTGAAAATGGATGTGAGGATATATTTACTTCAATTTGCATCTTAGCGAGATTTGCTTAGATGCACATAGTTTAGAGAAAAGCCAATTAGAGCTTGTTTTATTAAATCTCACTAACCTTAGGCATTTTATTTCATTATTCTGGTGAGATGGGTGGTGGGGGAGGGAGAGATGATACTTTTTTTTTTTTTTTTTTTGCCAAAAGAAGGAATAGCTGCTATTAAAGAGGCTTAAAGTCTAGAACAGTACAAACATGGATTACAAATCTAGGGACATCCCCATTCAAGGTGTTTGAAGTGGACCTAGGGTCCAAAGAGATCATATCCAGCACTGAGTTTTTACACAAATAACGGCCTAATTGCCTACATCCAATATACAATTACACAAACACCCTTGAATGAAACCCTCCATTCCATAACTTTCTACCCCATCTGCCAACCCTATCGCCACCGCCGCCTTTGGCCTTGAGGGATAGAAGAAAACCGCTGGGCTCTGAGGGTATAAAGATGGATCTTCCCCATAAGAGATGTACCATTGGAGCTTCAAGCAAACCCACCACAAAAGAGCTGGACAAAATGAGCAGAATCCTCCTTCCTTCAGCCAGGATCGCCATAGCCAGGAGAGAAGAGCTCCTTGAGCAGAGGCTATCGAGCTAAGCCACATATCATACCTTCTATAACAAAGAGCTCCGATGCTTTTGCCAACTATCTGTTCTTCCTCCCATTTGCTTCCTTCCACAAAACCCAGAAGAAATGGAGTAAGAGAGAGGAACGGATTAAACCGTAGACTAAAGCGGCAGATCCGGCTCCCCAAAAATAGATCCAACATAGCAAAAAATCCGATGAAAATGAGAAATAACAAATGTTATTATGAACATGAAAACATAGAAAACATAAAGAACAACCTAAAGAAACTATTGAACTAACAATAAAGCGAGGCTAAAAGGGTGTTCCCTCCGGTGGCTCAACAGAAATCCCAGTGAGAAGGGCAGAGGGCTCTAGAGAGAAGAAGAGAGAAAGCTTTAAGAGAAATTAAACGGGAGATGATACTTGAGTTGGTTGGTAATGGAGAGATTTTTTATTTATTTTTTATTATTTTTTATTTTTTATCATTCATCAAAGGTGGTTGTTACTTTCCCTTTCTTTTCAGTTTATAAGATTATAATGTCAAATAGTGTCTATATCAACATTTCTGTGTCAGTGTACCTTTGCATTTGGAATGCATTTTTATTTTATTTTATTTTTTGAGATTATTTTTATTTGTGTGTTTGGTAAGTCTTAAAATATAAGAATTTAATTTGCTCAATTCTCATGGTTGAAAACCATTTTTTTAGTGATAGAATTCAATAATTAAGGGGGGCAAAGGGAAACTATTTCAAGAATTGGAAGTCCCTCTAATTTTACAAGAATTTAATTCATTTGGTTTATTAGGGGCAAGGTTTATTATTGAACCTCCAAAAAAAAAAAAAAAAAGGTTTATTATTGAAAAATCAAAATATTGTATATTATAATAAATACAGGTGACATAATTTAGTACACAAATAGGATTAGTATTCAACTGATTTTGATTTTTAAGAGTTATTTGAAACATGTAAATTATATTATAAAATTAATTAAAAGGATTTTATTGATATAACAGAATTTTACAATGGATGTGTAATGAAAGATAATAGTGTTTTATTTTCTTTCTTTATGTTCCAAGTAGTATATGATTGATAATATTGCTTCTAAAAAGAATGTGGTGTCCCCTTACTGAAGGTTTGATTAGCAAAATTGATGATAAAAGAGAAACTACACTGAAGAAGTAGTTTGTGGTTCCTGGAACTGTTCAGTTGGCATCATCAACCCTTTATATTTTATATCCTAAATCCATAATAAAAAATAATAATAATCGAGACTGCTAATAGTGAAAGATCCAAGAATCACTCAAGATCGGAGTCATTTTTATTATCAATTGTCATCCTGTTTGGGACCAACAGAATCCACCATCAAACGAACTATCGTCTACGCTTTATGTAGGAAAATGTAAAGCCCAAATTGAAGTGGAAAAAAAAAATCACTTATGAATTGAATGAATTTCGTTTTGTTATCTGTACACTAAATTTGCTAAAATCCCATAAAAGATTACATATGAGAGATGCTACACAAAACAAGCCAAGACAACTTTGATTGCTTTTAAATGGCTGGAGAACTACTAAATTCCCCCATTTTTTGGAGAAAATATAACATGGACAAGTAAACTAATTACTCAACAATCAACAATCGGATCATGCCTACAGTTGCTTCTAGCCACTACACAATTTTAGCTCAAGTGAAATTCAAATGCTCACTCCAACTTCATTGTGCTTTGCTCCTGATGCTGCTTTTTTGGTTCAGCAGGGAAATACTTTATACCCACAAGGTCACCTACCCGGCTGATAACCTGCCAAAAATGTGAAGAATTATCATTACTTGCATTTCAATTGGTATCTAAAAGCATTAACCTGTCTCATTACTTGCATTTCAATTGGTATCTAGAAGAATTTACAAACTGCTTAGCTATTCTGTAGGTCGATTGTAGGGCACTAACCCTAAAAAAGGTCAAGAAGCCATTCAAGACAAGCTAAACAATTCAAAAAATTACAAGATCATAGTTATTGCTTTCCCATCACCAGAATCTAGGTCTGAGCCGACTGTTTATCTAGTCCTAAGATTAAATATCTATCCATGTTAACCCCAATAAGCAAACATGACATTCATCAAGTTGCCAAACACTATTCAAGTTCGAAGTGATAAAGGGTATAGCTGGGGGAAACGAAGTTCATAATGACAGCTTACCTCTAAGGCTTTGAGAAGGTCTTCCTTGGTATGAGAAGCAGATATGCAAATACGAGCCCTGGCTAGAAGTAGAGGGGTAGCTGGAAAAGCAACTGTAACAACAGCCACCTGTAATGACATCAAATGATTTTAATAACTGGTGACAACCATAAGAACTATCAAATGACAAATAAGCAACGGGTAAAAATCAAAATTTAGTCATATTCACACATAAACTAGACAGATACCTATAATAAACATGAAAACACCACAAAAAAAACTAATTAACTCACATTCTGTTTTAAACATTCCCGAGAAAATGCAGGGATTTTCGCAGGATTGTAAAGCATTATGGGCATTACTGGAGAATCGTTATCTCCAAGAACCTCAAAACCCATCTTCTGCAGCTCTGACCTAAAAAAGTTGCTGTTTTCACGTATTCTTGCTAGTTTTTGAGCTCCTAAAGTGACAAAAAGACCACTTAAGTCATAACAAAATAAACTCGGCATCTAAACTCAAATCCAAATGATCAATAGAAAAGAAGAACTGCACTTCAAAGAAAAGGAGGACTTTTTCCAGCTAGTACCTCTACTGGAACCATCTTCTCCAAGAATAACCTTTATGGAAGATATAATTTGTTCTGCAGCTGGAGGTGATATTGAGGTTGCATATAGATGAGCAGGACAAGTATACTTGAGATATCGTACAAGCTCCTGAAAGCAACAAGCAACTTCAGCCATCAGGCATACAGAGAATATTGAAAACTCTATTAATCCACCGGAGCTGACCTTATATATGCTACAATGGAAAGTGAAAATAGCAAATTAAAAAAGTTTTAGTGAAAAACTGATCATGCAGAGATTTCCACTGGGTACATGGGAAAAACTGGACATATAGAAAGATACATTCCTAGGGTAGACAAGAGCACAACCTAGTTGTTACTTTATGTTTTACATAGGTCTGGACACAAAGTCCTGATGCAAGATGGTTGCCATTACCTTCAATCAACCCAAGTAGTACATAAACAAATGTAAAAAACGTAATTGAAATTCTTTTATGTAAAGCCTGACTAGAACAACAAACAAATTACGATTTCAGGTAAAAAATATCAATATTAAGGAAAGGCGAAAAAAAGAAATGCTAGAAAAATGTGAGGATAACATATTCTCTTCAATAACCTGGAATTGGACTATATAATACTTGTACTAAGAGAAAGGAAAGGTGCAAAAGCAACAAACCTTAGATCCAGCAATATAGCCACCACATGATCCAAATGATTTTGTAAAAGTTCCCATCATAATATCCACATCAGCAGTATCTACTCCTAAGAGTTCACAAACACCTCTTCCTGTTTTCCCAACAGCTCCAATGCTGTGAGCCTCATCCAAGTATACATATGCCTACAACAAACAGAAAGATAATACATTTAATTTTGTCAAGTAGAAATGGAGGAGTTTGGATATAAAAAAGTATGATTGAAGTTTGAACTTTTTCTTATGTTACTAATCATATCCATCACAAAAACAAAAGTGATAAAAACTTACAATTATTGGTAAATGATAATAACTCAAAAGGATAAAATGAAATTATTCAACACGTGTAAATTATCAATATTAATTGCATCACCTTATATTTCTTGCAAACTGCAACGATCTCTGGAAGTTTGCACAGTTCCCCTTCCATACTATAGATACCCTCAACAACTACAATTATCTTCTTCCAAGGCCTGCGCGTCCTAGGTTGTCCCTCAGCAATTTGTTCTCTCAAAACTTTCTCCAAGTGAGATGGTGCTAAGAGAAAGATACAAACAGACTCATAATCATGAGAACACTGAAATATTCCTTCCAGAAACCAAGATAGGCAATCACATAGAACTTACTATTATGTTGGAAAACTCGAATAGTTGCTCCTGATCCTCGAGCACCATTGACAATTGAGTTGTGGTTCAGCGAATCACTAATAATCAATCCTCCCTGTTGATAAACATGATGGAAATAAGCAACTCATTTAGGACAGTCAAAGATTAAGATACTTGTAACAAAATTTATGAGCATACTTTCCCAATGAGTACAGGAAGGATGGCAGAGTTTGTCACATAGCCCATGCCAAAGACTATGGCAGCTGGCTTTCCAACAAAGTTCGCAACACATTCCTCCAATTCAATGTGCACCGTTGTAGTTCCTGATAAAAAAAAATGTCTTTGTGGATACCAAATACCAGAATGTAATGAGGATACGTCTTATTAAAGAGCAATATGCATACCTCCGTCTACACGAGCACTGCAAGTACTTGGGGAAAACCTATTCAGTGACTCAATAACACGTGGTGTGCAATACTCATCAGCTGCAGCAAAGCCAAGATAATTGTAGGATCCCAAGTTAAGACACCTAGTTATCTTTGAAATTCGTCTGCACAAGATGCAATTGTAACAATTTAAACTACAAAACACTTAAAAAGTTAGCTAGTATCTAAAATCACTCTTAAAACAAATAATTACTGAAGAAGTTAAAATTTCTTTTGAACGACAAGGATATAAATTTCCAAGCAAAATGATAAAAGAACTCACTTTAACGTCTTATTATTGTCATTGGAGTAACGTTCGACAACATCAAACCAAGCATCAGGAGCACTTGATATCGGTCGTCCAAAACAGTCCTGGATCCAGGTGAAAAATATAAGATACACCAGTTAGTTGTAGTAAACCAATGTGCAAAGCAGATAAAACCATGTTGACCAAAAAATTCATAAAATCAATGTCATATAGCTGGAGAGTGGACGATACATATGCGCATTAGCGAATCAACTAAATCAATCTAAAAACACAAAGATCTACTTCCTAACCAAAAAACATTAATCAATTCAGCTGAAAATCAATAACTGCTAGCTAGTTAATTTTGCGCCTGAAAACCAAGTAAAAGCTTCACAATTCTCAAGAAATGAATCATAAATCGGATCATACTTGAGAAAATGAAAAAAAAAAAAAAAAACAATTCAACTCAGAAATAAAAAAATAAAAAATAAAAAAAAAACCTGAATGCGAAGATAGAGACGTCGAATGTAGAAGTCTTCAAGACCTAAACAGATCGGTGCGTAACCCTAAAATCGAAAGAGAAACAACTCATTATGAGATATATACAGAAAAGAGTAGCTTTAGAAAAAAAAATTGAAAAGTGAAGAAAAACCTGAAGATTGCTAGCACGACACCAATCGAAAATTTTCCTGAAAAAGTCGCGGAATTGGCCAAAAGCGAAGAGCAATCCATAGCTGAAGTAGGTCGTCAAAGCGGTCAGATACGGAATCGTTATCATTTGCTCTCTAATATGAGTTAATGTTTATGTTCCGAAGCCAAATTCAGGTGTAATTGTAAATGTAGTGATTGTTAGATCTGCTAAACAAACCAGAGAATTTGTATATTCTCTTTACAGAATCCAAAATCCGAGATTCGTCAATTCTCAAAACAAATCAAATCCCCCCTTTTCTTTCGATTTTTCAAATTTCTTTTCATTTGACTCTGACCCGACGCCTTTTTTTTTTTATTCCTTTTTATTTTTATGAGAAAGAAATCAAGTAAAGTCGCGGTACAACAAATGTGGGCTTAAGTGAACCCATTGAACGAACCATTGATTACAGATTTTTTTAACTTTATACTCCCTCCGTCTACAGCTGCAAATAAGCAAAGCAGTTTGCAAGCGATTCAATGTTAAGTTTAATAAAATTTTATTTATATTTAATTCATCTTAAAAACAAAGCAAATTTTAATTTTAAAGTTGAATTTGAGTAAAATTAAGCTTGATTCGATTAAATTCTTAAATAATTCGATTATAAGCTCGCAAAAAAACTTGCAAACAATTTGATAATAGACTCGTGAACATGCTCATTTATAAATTTGATATAAATTTATTTATAGACTCAGAGGGTGTTTGATAACCCAACTTATTACTTAATTTAATATTTTCAGCACTTATTAGTTTTAAGATGGTTTGATAACATAAAATGGTCACAACTTAAAATTTTCAATTAAGTCAAAAACTACTTAAAATGGTAAGTTAAAA
>CATKHJ010901467.1:0-19385 GCA_949750685.1 Vernicia montana
GGAGATCACCTACCCATGGCAATCAAGTTAGTCTTCGAAGTGACCAATAATGAGGCTGAATATGAAGTATGCATAGCTAGCTTGGAGGTGGCTATCAACATAAGAATAGAACACCTCAAAGTCTACGGCGACTCGAATCTAATTGTGTCCCAAGCGCTTGGCAAGTGGAAAATAAGAGAAGAGCGTTTGGTTCCTTACCATCAACGCCTGAACGATTTAGTAGAAAGTTTCCAAGAACTTTCCTTTCACTACCTGCCAAGGGCTAAAAACCAGTTCGCCGATGCCCTTGCCACTTTAGCTTCAATGATAGATGTGAGTGACAATGAAATACACCGGCCAATTGTCATTAAACTAAAGAGGTAGCCTGGGTATTACGCCATGTGTATGAATCTCCAGTTAGCCGATGTCAAACCTTGGTTTTGGGATATCTTCAACTACATTCAGAATGGCAAGTACCCAAAGGGAGCCTCCAAAATAGATCGGAGGACCCTGAGGCAGTTAGCTGCTAACTTTATATGCAACGGGGATGTGCTATACAAGAGGGCATGGGACAACATTCAAGAGGAAAGTTCAGACCAAATTGGGCTGGACCGTACGTACTCAAGAAGATCCTATTAGGTGGAGGCGCTATCCTCATGGACGTGGACGAAAATGAGTTCTCCAACCCTTGCAACCTGGATCAGCTGAAGAAATACTTTGTCTGAAATTGATGTATACATTTATTTTCTTTATTTTCAAATGTATCTATAATCAGAACTATGTGAACCTAATTCTCCCTAAAAGAAAATGACAAGAATGGTGTAAGGGATATGTAGGCAGCCCGACTCAAGTGCGGTCTAAATCATAGTAAAATGCATTTTTGTTCACATGACAAAGCATCTCATTCTCATTTCCTCTGTGCCTAATGCATCATTCACTTGATTCTTTTTGCCTAAAAAAAACCTAAATAAAAAGAAAAAAATTCTCGCTAAGCTGAAAACCTGAAAGGACGGCTTAGGCAGAAATTAGAGCTAGCTCGTCGAGTCGAAAACCCGAGAGGGCGACTCAGGCAGAAGTTAGAGCCAAAATAAAGGATGTCTTATTCAATGATGATCAGATTTTACATAATACAATCCATCTTCACAAAAAAGGGATAGCCCATTCCGAATATCATCTACAACTTATCATGTATCATGTAGTCATATCAGCTTGCAGGCATATGCAAACACAGGAAACCCGCAGCAAATCCTAAGCAAGTACAAGAAAAGAAAAGTGTCGTCATCATGTCTGAAGTTAGAGTCTAGCCAATCCTCTACCTCCTCCTAGGGTGCACATCCTTCGTGCTCTAGTCAAAATCAGAGTCCACCATAATCTCCTCAGTGGTCAGACTTGTCCTCCTAGTCTCTGTAGCTCCCTCCGCTGCAGTAGTAGGGACACTAGCAGAACCAAAACTGCTCCCCACAGACATACCAAAAAGCCTACCACAAATGTCAGCAGCTCCAAAACTACTCCTGGTAATCCTCCTCTGTATAGAAGTAGCTTGGGAACTAGTCCCTATTGCTGTAGCAAAAGCCTCCTCTGAACCCTAAAAATAGTAGTCTTTCTCTCTATACTGGTTGTAGTAACCCTCATCTGAACCACCATTGTAGTGTCACCCTGTCTCCTCACTGCAGTCATAATCTTCTCTGTCACTCCTACTACAGTCTCAGTCACCAGTATAGCCTGTAGTGTCGAGCCCCAGTAGTTATTCGAGTCTTCTCTGAAGGTCAAGTCACTCTCTCTATCTCTCTTGTAATAGTCTCCCCTTCTTCTATAGTGTCATCATCAATGTCACTCAGTAGAGCAGCTCGACACTCTCTCTCAACTGGCTAAACAACCTCAAGCCAAAACAGCCTCAGCCACAGTACGACTTTACCCCATCTAAAGTATCAAACCCACTACTCCAGCATCACCCCAACCAGTAGAACTGAAAAAAAATAAATACCCAGCCATTGAAAAAAAAAAAAAACTAGAGCCCTCATCCTAAGCCTTTGCCTCTTCAAGTCTCCAAAGTCACTGGGGTCCTGAAACTCCTTGATCATAGCAGTCGCATTCACCTAGCCATCAATGATTATCCAGCTAGCAACATCTTGGGGGTAGGTTCAGAGACTCCGGAAAAGCCCAAAAATGCCAAACTTTGAACTTTGGAACTGCTAAGACTGCCTCCAGATCGCAGTCGAATGTGGCACCAAACTCCTTGAAGGTAGGGCACAACTCTTCCATAGCAACACCAAAATGAAAAGCACAGACCACCCGATACCCGTGACTCATGGTCAGGAATGACCTAACACCATACCACTGACAATGCCAAAGCATGTCCTTAGGGGCAACCTCTAGCAACCACCCCATCCACTTTTTAACCGAGCCTCGATGAACCTGGATCGGCCTCATGCGATATTGAGAAGCCGTGTAAGGACTCCTCGCCGGGGCAGCACCACTCTGAGATGATCCATGAGTCAGACCTGCAAAAGAACCCAAAAATTCCAAAATTAGACGTCCATAAAGTACCAATGATAAGAAGGGTAAGACCAAACATACTTTTTCCCTCACCTGAAGAATAACTAGAGAAACAGTCCATTTCTCTAGACCCTAAAAACAGCTGTCCAAACTCAACAGTGTCTCAGCCAACACTACCCCAGCCACAGAATGACTCTGCTCCACTTAGAGAACCAGGCCAGTCACTCTGGCATCACCCCATCCAACAGAACCGGGGAACAGATACCCTGCAGCCAAACAGAAAACCAGGGCTCTCATCCTGAGTCTCTGTCTCCTCATGTCCCTAGAGTCACCAATATCCTGAAACTTTGCAATCACTGCAGTCAGGTCCACCTGGCCATCAATAACCATCTGACTCGCAGCATCCCCAGGTAGATCTAGAAACTACTGGAAAAATCTGAAAATGACCCACTCTTAACTCCGGCACCACCAGGACTGCCTCGGGATCACAGCCAAGTATGGCACTGAACTCCTCAAACATGGGGCAAAACTCCTTTATGGCCACACCAAAGTGAAAAACACGAGCCACCGGATCCTAGAACCTAAAACAGGCTCTCAGAAAATCCCAGTCAACACGAACTCCTCGCAGTGTCACCATTGCTGCAATGCCATATCCACCTAAATTGATTCTCCCTACCTTCTCGAGTCTCTTGGTCCATACGTGCATACTATGGCTGAATTATGGCTCAATGAATGTGAAAATTAGGAGAAAGCAAGTGAAGAAAGGATAGAAGAATGAAAATCGACAGAAAACTCAAGAAACTTGATTCTTTTTCACAGTTCCTGAGACCAGAGTCAAGCAAAAGCAATAAATCGGAGCCGTAATTCAGCAAAAGACACATCTTAAGGCATGCATTTCTTTGCACAGAAATTGCATACATGGCATATAATTCTTGTTATTTTTCAGAACATGCATCCACGACGCATAAACATACACAATAGAGCAAGGCATTGAAAGAGTCGCATAATAAATCATGCATACACAAGCATACATCATCGGCATCATCAAAACGCATAACATGAATAGAAGTACATACATCAAGTGCATAGTCATAAGTAATACAGTCATCCAAACAAGTGCTACCGCCCGCCAGGGGCATACAAATACAGTCATCCATATAAGTACTACCGCCTGCCAGGGGCATTAAAGATACAGTCATCTGAAAAAGTACTACCTCCTGCCAGGGGAGTAAAAAAGGTAAAAAAGAGAAAAAGCAACGACAACAGAAAGCAAGCCAAAGTCAGTACAAGCCTTGCAGTCGGCCATAAATCAAAACCGACCTCCTCTCCTCCTTCTCCGAGGGATGTCCTCGTCATCTGCATCCCGTGAGTATGTAATGTTAAGGCCTATGAGAAGTCCACCAATGGCTACCTCCATCCTGCAGGAGATGCGATAATTACGCCGAACATAGTCTCCAGGAGCTTGCATGAAGAAAAGGATAATGTCAGATGTTTTGGATCCTTTCTGAAGCATCAGAAAGTATATAATAAAAATCCTACCCAAAGATCATTTCTAAAGGTGGGAGAAGTAAAGAAAGTACCTGGGCGACATCGTCAGGGATCATCCGCTCGCCCGAGCGAACAACATCAGGAAGCTGCCACGATCTCATAATGCCATCCGCACTATAATATCCAATCTCCTCAGGAAGCTGATATTCTGTGTCCCAATTTATCCCACCAGTACTATGGCTAGGGCCGGTGCCATGGTCAAACTCAGGGACGTGCTCCCCAAATGAGCTAGTTAATAGAACCTTAGGAGCAGTCGGAGGAATAGGCTCCCTTGGGATGGCAGATGCAGTAGATGGTCATCCCTGCCATGTAATCTCCCGCTTTAGGAATCTGTCACGAAACTCCAAGTAATTCAGATTGGGGTGCTGATACAGGTAGGCCTCCATTCCATTGTAAAACTCTTAAGAAGCCTGGATCTCAGCCCCGTAGCGCATGTCAACTGGTGGAGGGGCGGGCACACACCAAGATCCCATAACCTGGAAATGGACTCTCTCACCCAGATAGTACAGACGAAAGTAAAAAGACCGCAATAATGCATGCCTGCGGGAAAAGGTCTCTACAAAAGCCACATGAGGAGCATACAACATCCTCTCTCCGAAGGGTCGAGCAATCTATCAAAAGGAATCGGCAAGCAAGTCAGAGCAAGACAACAGGCAAGAGGTAAACAACAAAAAGGTAAATACCTGAGGACTAGCCAGCTAGTCGAAGAAAACCCGAATAGTCAACAGGGAGTGCCTGCGAGGGATGCCTTGGTTCGATTCTTCCCATCTCACTCCAGCTGGAAAATTTGATATCCGTTGCCTGATCAGCTCGGGGGCAATAAAGGGGAAGTACTCATAGGCCCAAAGCTGCGACATAAGAGCTGTCAGAATAGCAGAGATAAGATCCACATAACAAAATAGAGAAGCATGATCAGAATGTCTACCTCCTAGATGAGAGCTATCCCACCAACAGATAAGATGCATCCCCGAGATAGGTTTATCATCTCGCGGTACATCGTGCTCAGAATCGCACCCCCCAATCATACTGGTCCCATACATCCGTGTGCGCCAAGCTGGGCAGGACATTCAGGTCCACTGTGTCCCTCATAGTATGGGTAAAAGTATAACCCATGATGATTAGCAAGCATAACCGAGCAATGACCTTGTATGAAGCAAGGTTGCTCGCCATCAACCACTCTACCCTCTCGCGCAGAAAAGTGCGCCTGACGTACATGTTATCCCTAGGAGGATCAAAGCCAATTAGATTCTGCATCTCTTCAGTGGAGAAGGTCACCCTCCAGTCATTGCACATATCTAGGGGTCGAATCCCAAAACGAATCCCCGAGGTCATATACAGATCATGCGGAGTGCAAGTCAGCTCCCCACAAGCAAAATGAAAAGTGTTAGTGGTATCCCATCACCTCTCAGCCAGGGCATTGATTACAATCATGTTAGCATGATCAGGCGCATTCACCGCCAAAAAGTCGACGAAGCCAGTGGGTTCCAGTAGTGCCTGGACACCACTCTCCGGGGTGCGACACTTAATCACTTTCGCTAAGTAGCACCGCCCACCCCTATTCTTAATCGTCGCAGCCTATATTCAACCAGTGTATATACATGCTGAAGACAATAAAATTTCTAAAAAAAAAAAAGCTCGAAAAAAGAGTAAGGTGGAAAACTGACCGCCAAACGCCCCCTGCATGAGACGTGCACATTCGGCTCTTGCATTAGGAGCGATGGGTTCGGGTTGTCTCTAGGCGGTAATGGTGTGGCGAGACGAGGAAGCTCCATGTCTGAATCGCAAAGCCATTAGGGCAGAATGCTAAATCTGAAAAGCACAACAAAGCAGACTGGTAAGAACAAATTATCAATTACTACCAGTAGAAAAAAAAAATATTAATTATTATTAATCAATTATCATTGTTGTTGAAAAAAAAAAAAAAGAAGGTTGATAGAAAAAGAAAAAAAAAATTAAAAAAAAACGTGAATGAAAGTTTGAGAGCTCACTTGTGAGCTAAGAAGCAAATGAAGAATTGAAATGGAACAAGTGAAGTAAGCTGAAAGGAGCTCTATTTATAGAGCTCATTGCATCGAAAAACGTGTCCCACAATTATTCACTTAGTAAAAATGCATTTTCAAGGGCATTTTAATTCAGAATTTAGATCCGAGAGTTCCTACATGTTCGTATGATTTTTCTCTACCCGTAGACACCAAATTTGCCTATTTTCAGACCAAAAATGCATTTCTTACGCTTAAAAGACCAGAAATTAATGTACTTGAAAATTCACCAATCTCCCAAAACCTGCCAGATCAGACTCCAAAAATTACCAGGACAGTTTCAATGCATCCGGAATTATTTTTCGAACCCAGATCCATCAAAATCTTTGGCTTCACGCTCATCAAAACTGTCTAACAAATAGACAGTTCCGATGAGGGGGCAGCTGTGAACCCTCATTTTAGCACCTCCAAAATTATTTCTGAACACACAGAACTGATCAGAATGTTTTTCTATCTAAACCAGCACTTTTCTGATCCTGACCGGACCTTCTGTACCAGACAACCTTTTCCCAAAACTGACCGAATTTTCCTCAAAGCAGACTGTCAAACTGTCCCAAAAATATTTCTAAACCTACCAGAGCGGACCGAAATATTTTTCTATCCAACTTGATATTTTTTTCAACCCTGACCGAACCTCCTGTACCAGACAGCCTTTTCCTGAAAATGACCCAATTTTCCTCTAAACTGACTGCCAAAATGTCCGATAATTAATTTCAGATCCGCCCCCACTGACCGGTAATTTTTCAGACTTCAGAATAGCCCAAAAACTAACCCGAAACTCCCAAAGACTGACCCGAAAAGCCCTAAAAACTGAACCGGAGCCCGAAACCCGAGGCGCACGCAGACGTCCGCGTGGAAGTCACGCGGCTTCCGCGTGGCATCCACGCGGCGTCCGCAAGACTGCCACGTGGACGCTGCGTGTACCCTTCGATCAGTTGCCACTGACGCGCGTCAGTGGCAGACGCGTTAGTACGGGCTGACGTGTCAGCCCGTGCTGACACGTCCGCTAAACGTGCCAGCGGATTCGTCGGGACGTCTAGCGCGTCCGCCAGATGCTCCGGCGGACACCGTAAGCATGCTTTGCGGACGCGCATGATTCACACGCGCGTCCGCCACCCTCCGTCATGGACGTTCCCCTTTTTGTGCAATTTCATTTTTGCCCTTCCTTTTTCTCACTTTCCAAGCCCTTTTTGGTCTTTTTTCACTTCTCATTTTTTCACACCTCAAGCAATTTGTAAATTGGCTATCCATTTTCTTTCTCTCTCTCTCTATAACTAGTTTTCACCCTCTCTAATTAGTTAGTTAATTAAAAATTAATTTTAATTAACTAATTAATCTTTTTTTAAAAATCTCCACCCACTCTCAATTAGCTAATTAATTAAAAATTAATTTTAATGTTTTAATTTTCACTCAATTTGGTTAATTAATCCTTTTAATTAATCACTTTAATTAATTAATCCTTTTAATAAAATTGAGTAATCAAGTAATCAAATCTCTTTTTTCAAAATCAATCCTATTTTCCGAAACGGAACTCCGCTCCGGTAAAACCACTCTCCCACTACTCAAACCCACAAAGAAGGTATAATCTCTTACCCTCACTCAAATCCCAAACCAAACCAAACCAATCAAATTTGACTGATTTCTAAACCCCCTTCCACCTCATAGTGGAATGAACTACGTGGGTTTTGATCCCCATTCAATGGGGTACGTAGGCAAGCTTGTAATCTAAATCAAAGTTTCAAATCCAAATCCCAATCAATCACCTCCCCCAATTATTTTCCATGTAAATTTATGCTTTCCATGTAAATTGTAATTAATGTTATTTAGTTAATTATTTTTGGAGTAAAGGAGCAATTTTGTGATTTCCCTAATACCCATAAGGGTTGGAAGAAATACTCTCCTTTACTTGTGGATGTTTAAATACTCACTCTTTATTTTTCCATATGTCTCATAATTATGCTATGCTCATGCATTATGAATTATAATCAATATCCGTCATCCATGAAATTATTATTCAAAAGTCAAATCAAATTTAAATGCCAAATCGAGATTATTCAAAACCAAAAACCTAATCCCCGAGCCCAAATTTGTTTCGAAGATTAGCGATTTTATCCTTGGGTAAATTAATCTAAGATTAATAAATTGGAGTCAAAAATATATTTTTCCTTAATTTTTTCCATATAAATAAATTAGGGTGGCGACTCCCGAATCCTTTTCAAAAATCAAAAATTAATTTTTCGAGGCGATAGCCGCTTTCAATCATGAGCACTGAAATCCGTTCCTTAACCTCCTTTAAAAATCACTCTCGCCTTTCCTTAAGGCCAAATTTTTTTCCGAGCGAGGGGAGGGGCGTTTGGGAGAGGCCTCACACTAATCCATACTCATCAATAACATTTATAATTCAAATGTTCATTCATCAATAGTCATATCTTATATCATCTTACAATATACACCATCCATAGATTAATGCCTTAGGGCTCAAAAGAATACTCATTCAATACATGTACCATGAAGCATCTAAACGTTTACATCATCATCTATACAAATAGTAAATATGAAGAATTGAGGTTTACATTAATCACTTGAGTTTTTGAGGACTAGAGAAGAAGAACGCCTTGGAAACTTAATCGATAAACTATAGCTCACCTAAAAAATAGAATCACTAATGAGATAAAGCAATGAGTAATGATTATATTACCATACTTGTGAGACTTGGTGATTCAAGGATGGCTCACAAGGAAAGTTCATGGTTTATGCAATAACAATGGTTCATAAGGTTCAATCATCATATATATGTCATATTTAGCAGAAATAACGTTAACTTGAATAGAGGTTCATAAGTCTTCACGTTCCTCATGAGAATGAGTATTTGCCATTAGGCATTACCGAGAACTAAGAAATAGAACATATTCAATCATGAACATTAGAGGTAGAGGCTCTTCTTAGCAGAGCATACCCTCAATCTCTATGCAAGATTGATCAGATCTCACGGCTAGGACGATAAGCCCTTCCTAGCTAGGACTTGGATAATTTACTCTTTCCAATAGAGTATATTATACACAATGCCTGATGTCTTAACCCAAATCAGAGTTGGGGTTTTTTGCTTTAAGGTCATGGTCACATAAGTTTGTAAAAAGGATATCATGAATCATAGGTCATAGTCATGCATAGGTTCTTAAGAGGTTCTTGTCATGGTTATACAATAAACATGGTCTTAGTTCAATTATGGTTCATGGTTACAATGAATTTGATATCACAATATGGAAATTTAATAATAATCAATAATCATTTGGAAGTTCATGAAAAATTAGGCATTTATGCCCCATGGTTCAAAACACAATCATAATAGTATAATTATTACTCACCTTAACAATGCAATATCCAAAATAGCTTGAAATCAACCTCTAAAGCAAGCAAATGTGATGGTCACATCCTCCATCATCATCATCTCTTCTATCTCAATGAGGAGCTACAAACCCAATCATGGATAATAGCAATAAATCATATAATCTATGAACTTGACTCAAGTAACAATGTTAATGATGCTAGCTTAACTTAATCTTACCGTAACCTTACATCTATTAGAAGAAATTGAAAGGAAATGGACAATATTGAACAAACCCTAACTTACCTTCAATCAAATGCTTGAACAAATGTAGAGAGGAAATGGGTTATTCAACCCTAGATCTTCTTAATGAAGAAATTAATGAGCTTCCTTGAAGTTAGAGGAAGTAGATTGAGAGGATTTTAAGAGGGAATGGGTTTAGAGAACTTAAAAAATCAGGTGGAATGAGTTTTAGGGATTTAAATCCTTATATAGATTTGTTCTCTCAATTCTGTCCCCGATGAGAGTCATGGTCGTGACATGCATATAGCGGTCGCGATTCTCCATTAGCAATTGCAATATCACGTTGTGACAGCAATGTGACACTATTCACATGACTTTTCATGCCCTATATCGCAGTCGCTACAATAAATCGCGGTCATTATACTAATTTAGGCCAATTGCCAAAATCAAATAGAAGAGTTCGCAGTCAGCATCACAATCGTGATTCTCCATAGCGGTTGCGACATCCATGTTGTGGGCGCGATTCTGGCCCTGCAGCACCACTTGAAGAATTTCAAACTTCTAAGTCCAACTCTCAATTCTAATCAATCTCATTCATCCATATACATGATATAATACTTGTAAATCATTCATATAACCAAATAAAAGTTTATACATGTATGTTCGGGGTATTACATTCTCCTCTCCTTATAGAAAATTCATCCTCGAATTTACATATACATGGCATAAACACTAATTATACAAAGAACAAGTGAGGGTACTTGTGGATCATATCTTATTCATCTTCCCAAGTACATTCATCATAATCATGATTCTTCCAATGAACTTTTACCAATACTATATCTTTGTTTCGAAGCTTCTTTACTTGTTGATCGACAATCAAAATTGGAATTTCTTCATACGACAAATCCTTATCCACTTCTATTGCTTGAGGTTGTAGAACATATGATGGATCCGATATATATTTCCTCAACATCGAAACATGGAATACTGGATGTACATGGGCTAAAATCGGAGGAAGAGCTAGCCTATAAGATACATTGCCAATTTGGTCCAATATCTCAAATGGCCCAATGTACCTTGGATAAAGTTTGTCTTTCTTTCCAAACCTCATAACACCTTTCATAAGAGAGATCTTTAAGAAGACATAATCTCATGTAGAAAAGTTGACATCCTTTTGCTTCGGATCCGCATAGCTCTTTTGTCTACTAAAGGTCGTCTTCAATCTCTCTCTGATTATTGACACTTTCTCTAATGTTTCCTTAATCAAATCCAGCCCTTCAACATGCTTGTCACCAACTTCCATCCAACATACCGGTGATCTACATTTTCGACCATATAATGCTTCATACGGTGCCATGCCTATGGTGGAATGATAGTTGTTGTTGTAGGCAAACTCTATCAAAGTTAGATACTTGTCCCAATTTCCACCAAAGTCAAGCACACACATGCGTAACATGTCTTCCAATGTCTGTATGGTTCATTCGGATTATCCATCCATTTATGGATGAAAAGCCGTGCTGAAGTTCAGTTGCATGCCTAATGCTTCTTGCAACTTATGCCAGAATCTAGATGTGAATTGAGTACCTCTATCGAGATGATGGATACTGGCACTCCATGCAAGCTCACTATCTTGTCTAGATACAACTGAGCATATTGAGCTGCAGTGTAAGTGGTCTTCACTTCTAGGAAATGGGCTGACTTGGTCAATCTATCCACAATCACCCAAGCAAAATCATAACCCCTCGAAGTCCTTGGTAATCTGACTACAAAGTCCATCGTGATATGTTTCCATTTCCATTTTGGCAATTGGATTTCTTGTAGAAGACCTGAAGGTTTTTGATGCTCAAACTTGACTTGTTGACATGTCAAGCATGAAGATACAAAAGTAGCTACATTTTTCTTCATACCAGGCCACCAATAACAATCTTTCAAATCATGATACATCTTGGTTGCGCCTAGATGAATACTATATGGAGCTTGATAAGCTTCTTTCATTACTCTTTCTCTTAGTCCATCCACATTTGGTACACATAACCGATTTCCATGCATTAGTACATCGTCTTTCAACTGGAATTCTACTGTTTGACCTACTTGAACTTCTTTCTTTAACTTAATTAGTGAAGGATCACTGCCTTGTAATGACTTTTTCTTATCAATCAACATAGGCCTCACTTGAAAGTGTGCCATAAGTACTTGAGATTCAGAAATCTCTAATTTCAACCTCTTGTTGAACAATTCTTTCAATTCCTTAACCAATGGTTTCTTCGATACTGCAATATGAGATAAATTTCCCATTGATTTCTAATTCAAAGCATCTGCAACCACATTAGCTTTGCTCAAATGGTAATGAATCTGACAGTCATAATCTTTTAGCAACTGTACCCATCTTCTTTGCCTCAGATTCAGATCTCTATGCCGTAAGATGTACTAGACACTCTTGTCATCGGTGTAAATTTCACACTTCTTACTATAAAGATAATGCCTCCATATCTTAAGAGCAAAGATTACCGTTGCCATTTCCAAATCATGTGTTGGATAATTCATTTCATGCTTCTTCAACTATCTCGAAGCATATGCAATCACCTTCCAGTGTTGTATAAGGACACATCCTAATCCAACTCTAAAAGCATCACAGTAGATTGCAAACCCACCTATTCCTTCTGGTAGTGCAAGTACTGGAGCTGTAGTGAGACAAGTCTTGAGCTGTTGAAAGCTTTTCTCACATTCATCATCCCAAATGAACTTCACTTTCTTTCTAGTCAACTTGGTCATTGGCAAAGCTATCTTAGAGAAATCTTTGACAAATCTCCTGTAATAACCTGCCAAACCAAGGAAACTACGCACCTCTGTCACATTTGTCGGTCTAGGCCAACTTGACACTGCTTCAATCTTCTTCGAGTCAACTTTGATTCCATCCTTATTGACTACATGCCCTAAGAAGTATACACAATCAAGCCAAAACTCACACTTCGACAGTTTGGTGTATAATTTATGCTCTTTCAAGGTATGTAATGTAATTCTCAAATGCTCTTCATGCTCTTCTTTATTCTTGGAGTAAATAAGGATATCATCGATGAAGACTATCACAAATTTATCCAAGAAAGGCTTGAACACTCAATTCATCAAATCTATAAAGGCCGCAGGAGCATTGGTTAAGCCAAAAGGCAACACTGTGAACTCATAATGGCCATATCTTGTTTTAAAGGCAGTTTTGCAAATGTCCTCATTTTTAATTTTGAGCTGATGATAGTCCGATCTAAGGTCAATCTTGGAGAAACAACGTGCACCTTGTAACTGATCAAACAAATCATCAATCCTTAGCAAAGGATACTTGTTCTTGATAGTTAACTTGTTCAACTGCCGATAATCAATACAAAGCCTCATAGAACCATCCTTATTCTTCATAAAGAGGACTGGTGCACCCCATGGTGAACTACTCAGTCTAATGAACTTTTTATCAAGTAAATCTTGCAACTATGCTTTCAATTCTTTCAATTCTGTGGGTGCCATTCGGTAAGGAGGAATAGACAATGGTTGTGAGATTAGAAGAAGTTCAATGTTGAACTCAATTTCCCTCTCAGGTGGCAGTTTAGGCAATTCATCAGGAAACACATCTGAAAACTTACTAAGTACTGGTATTTGATGAACCTCTTTAGGAGTATTTTGTGTGTCCACGACATGTGCCAAATATCCCTTACATCCTTTCCTTAACAGTCTTCTTTCCCTAATTGCAGATATGAGGTTAGAAGAAATGTTGGTTCTATCCTCTTAGTACACAAATGCATCTTCCCCTTCCTTCTTGAACTCTATTTTCTTCTCATGACAATCGATATGTGCATGGTGCTGGGATAACCAATCTATGCCAAGAATCGCATTGAACTCTAGTACTTTTAGTTTGATCAATTCACTCGGAAGCTTTCTCCTATCAATCTCTACTATACATGCAGAGTACACATTATTTACATCTATGACTTCACTTAGGGGAGTAGATACTTCTAAAGGAACTTTCATACATTCTCTATTCTTCCCTATCTTCCTTGCAAAACATCGTGACACAAAAGAATGTGTGGCACCAGAATCAAATAAGGCTTGTGCATGCATGCCTTGGATAGGAATAATACCTGTCATTGTAGTGTTTACTGCTCTAGCTTCTTGCTGATTCAATGCATATACCTTTTCTTTTTTCCTTTCTCTGCTACAGTGAGTTTTGTACTAGATGATTGGCCTGTTTCTCTTCCACGACCATAAGAACTCCTTGCTTCTGGTCTAGCCATCTGAACTGTAAGCTGTGAGATTGCAGGTGTGCTATGCTGTCCTTTCCTCTCAGGACAATCCTTGATGTAGTGGCCCATCTAGCCACAAGCTAAGCATGCACTTGTGGCAAATCTACAAGTACCCGCATGTTTCTTTCCACATTCAGGACAAGTGGGATTTTTGAAATCCTGGTATAAGGTCCTTGGTGCATCATAACTCACTGGTGCTAAAGCCACAGAAGTACTACGGGTTTGGCCTCTACCTTGGCCTCCCCCTCTCGGTAGGCTATGCACCATAGATGAAACTAGAGCTTCAGATACTTAGACTTGTACATTCTTTCCCCCTTGTCTACCTTGACTTCCTTGTCCCCTATTCTTGTTCTTATTATTTTGCTATCTTTCTACCCTTGTAACTCTTTCTGTCTTATGCCTAGCCTCTATCATTTTGGCTTTATCAATCAACTTAGCCAAAGTAGGGAATTCCACTAAAAGAAAAGCATTATACAGTGGAGTGATCAATCCCCTCCTGAATCTCTCTACCTTGCTTGTTTTTGTAACAACTATGTAAAGAGCAAACTTGCTAAGTCTGTTAAACTCCTTAGCATATTCAAAAACAATCATTCCTGGTCTTTGTCTCAGCTGCTCAAACTGTAGAGATTTATTCTGTCGTTCCCCTTCAGCTAGGAACTGATCTATGAGCTCTTGCTTGAACATGGCCCATGTAGGAGGATTCTCATTGTATACTTTTTCTTCTACATCTCTCAAGTACCATTTCCATGCTTCCTTATCCAATTGAAGGACCACTAACTCTATTACCCTTGCATCTGAATAGAGCAATCTACAAACTAGCTTGTCCATTTTCTCAAGAAATTCTTGAGGTTCCTCGCCATCTTCCCCAATAAATTCTACAGGTTTCCACCATCATAAAGTACTTTTCTCTCCCCCTATCTGGTATAGGCACTAGCGGAGGAGGAGGAGCCCTAACCTCCCTAGGTGCCCTAGGTACAACTGGTGGAGGCGGAAGAGGTTGTGGAACTTATTGAGCTTCCCTCAAAGCTTGATTTTCCTCTCTCAATTGCCTTATCTCTTCTTTTAAGAGTTCAATGGCATCCATTAGATGAGGTGGTACATAATCATCTTCATAATGTTATACCCTTCGTCTATTTCTAGGCGGTTCTTCATGAATAGATGCAGCATCGGATGCCACTCTCCTTCCGGGGCGAAGCGGTCCCCTATGAAGAGGAGGGCATCCTCTTCTTGATGGCATCAATACGATAACATATAAACTTATATAAGAATTCTTAACACAAAAGGATAACGCAGATTTATACATAATGATGACTTCAATTGACAATAAGGAATTTCCTATGCTTTATGGTAGTTCTTATACTATACAACTCGTATAGCTTATTTATGTCTACTCTAGACTTTAACTTACGCTCTGATACCAAGCTTGTCACGACCCGACTTTCAAGTCGCAACGATCCTAGGGCATGAGTAGGCGTAAGGCCACCGAAAACCCATAGGAACCTTACCAATCAATCAGCTATAACGATATCATACAATCCAGTCACATACAGTCTCCCAAGATCTAAACCAGTCGATCTTACTAATCCATACTCATCAATAACATTCATAATTCAAATGTTCATTCATCAATAGCCATACCTTATATCATCTTACAATATACATCATCCATAGATTAATGCCTTAGGGCCCAAAAGAATACTCATTCAATACATGTACCATGAAGCATCTAAACGTTTACATCATCATCTATACAAATAGTAAATATGAAGAATTGAGCTTTACATTAATCACTTGAGTTTCCAAGGACTGGAGAAGAAGAATGCCTTGGAAACTTAACCGATAAACTATAGCTTACCTGAAAAATAGAATCACTAATGAGATAAAGCAGTGAGTAATGATTATACTACCATTCTTGTGAGGCTTGGTGATTCAAGGATGGCTCACAAGGAAAGTTCATGGTTCATGCAATAGCAATGGTTCATAAGGTTCAATCATCATGTACATGTCATATTTAGTAGAAATAACATTAACTTTAATAGAGGTTCATAAGTCTTATCGTTCCCCATGAGAATGAGTATTTTCCATTAGGCATTACCAAGAACTGAGACATAGAACATATTCAATCATAAACATTAGAGGTAGAGGTTCTTCTTAACGGAGCATACCCTCAATCTCTGCATAAGATTGATCAGATCTCACGGCTAGAATGACAAGCCCTTCCTAGTTAGGACTTGGATACTTTACTCTATCCAATGGAGTACATTGTGCACAATGCCTGATGTCTTACCCCACATCAGAGTTGGGGTTTTCTTCTTTAAGGTCATGGTCACATAAGTTTGTAAAAAGGATATCATGAATCATAGGTCATAATCATGCATAGGTTCTTAAAAGGTTCATGTCATGGTTATACAATAAACATGGTATTGGTTCAATCATGGTTCATGGTTACAATGAGTTTGATATCACAATATGGATATTTAATAATAATCAATAATCATATGGAAGTTCATGAAAAATTAGGCATTTATGCCCCATGGTTTAAAACATAATCATAATAGTATAATTATCACTCACCTTAATAATGCAATATCCAAAATAGCTTGAAATCAACCTCTAAAGCAAGCAAATGTGATAGTCACATCCTCCATCATCATCATCTCTTCTATCTTTATGAGAAGCTACAAACCTAATCATGGATAATAGCAATAAATCATATAATCTATGAACTTGACTTAATTAACAACGTTAATGATGCTAACTTAATTTAATCTTACCATAACCTTACATCTATTAGAAGAAATTGAAAGGAAATGGACAATATTGAACAAACCCTAACTTACTTTCAATCAAATGCTTGAACAAATGTAGAGAGGAAATGGGTTATTCAACCCTAGATCTTCTTAATGAAGCAATTAATGAGTTGAAGTTAGAAGAAGTAGATTGAGAGGATTTTGAGAGAGAATGGGTTTAAAGAACTTAAAAAATTGAGTGGAATGAGTTTTAGGGCTTTAAATCCTTATGTAAAGCTGTTCTCCCGATGAGAGTCGCAATCGTGACATGCATATAGCGGTCGCGATTCTCCATTAGCGATCGCAATATCACGTTGCGACCGCAATGTGACACTATTCACGTGACTGTTCATGACCTATATCGCGGTCGCTACAATAAATCGTTGTCGCTATACTCATTTAGGCCAATTGTTAAAATTCGCGGTCAACGTCACGATCGCGATTCTCCGTAGCGGTCGCGACATCCATGTTGCGGGCGCGATTGTGGCCCTGGAGCACCACTTGAAGAATTTCAAACTTCTAAGTCCAACTCTCAATTCTAATCAATCTCATTCATCCATATTTATGATATAACACTTTAAATCATTTATATAACCAAATAGAAGTTTATACATGTATGTTCGGGGTATTACACCTCGATTGCAAGGCTTTAAGCTGTCTTCAATTCAACCTAGAGATAATTCAAATTTCAAAGTAGTATAGATGATTTTAGAAGATAGGGTTTGAGATGTTCATAAGCTCCGTAGCCTTTTGACTCCACAAGAGGTACAAGCCATTCTAAGAATTCCAATAGGAGCCCCTACGGGGGCTTTTGATATGTCACTTTTAAAAAATATTTACTCAAGTATGCCATACTTAAAAAATATTTACCAAAATATGCCACTTTTTGACACTCTTTGACATGAGACTAATAAACTGGCAATATAATTACTGGTTTTGTTATAAAAATTTTCAAATGTCAAAAAAAAGTCTCATGCGTCACGTGTAAAGTAAAAATGGTAGTTTAACTTACAAAATTTAATAAAAAAAATAAAATATATATTTTATATATTTGGTTTTATTTTATAAATTATATATTTTCTTGTGAAATAATAACATTTGTGAAATTAAAATAATGTATGTTGTTTGTAATAATAATAATTTAATTTTATGAAATAATATATAATTTTGAGAAATGATAATTTTTTGTGAAATAATAATTTATATGAAATATTATATGATAGGAAATAATTATAATTTTTGTATATGAAACTTTTTTTAGTGAAATAATAATAATGCATTTTTTTAATAATAATATTTTTTTTACGGACTTGGTAAATGTCTTAAATAATTTAATTTTATGAAATAATATATAATTTTGAGAAATGATAATTTCATGAATGAAATTTTCTATGCATCCCATCCCAAACATTTATAAATTAAATTATGTGTTTTCTTGTTGGACCAAATCTACCAGGTTTTATTATTATTTTTATTAAATTTTGTAAATTGGTAGTTAAACTACCGGTTTGCTTATTATTATTATTATTATTATTAAATTTTGTAAACCAGTAGTTAAACTACTGGTTTTACTTTACACGTGGCGCATGAGATTTTTTTTTTGGACATCTGAAATTTTTTATAACAAAACCTGCAATTATATTGCCGGTTTGTTAGTCTCAAGTCAAAGAGTGTTAAAAAGTGACATATTTTGATAATTTTTTTTTTCAAATATGACATATTTTAGTAAATATTTTTTTATAGTGATATATGTTGGTCAAAAGCCCGCTCCTATGGAGAGGGATAAATGGGTGTGGCATTTGGATAAGAAGGGTAAGTTCACAATAAGGCAAGCATATTAGTTGATTTTTCAAAAGAAGGAGAGTTTGATAAATGGGAATAGACCTTCCACGTCTTCCTCATATCTTACCACTCTACAGAAGAACATATGGAGCTTAAATCTTCCCCCAAAGATTAACATTTTCATGTTGTGAGGCCTCGCCCGAGCACCGGTCCGATCCGCTAGAGGGGGATCGAAATGCTCATTTGGGTCTGGTCTCACGACGGAACCCTCGGGTTCGGATTGGTTGATTTCTGAAATTTGACTTTGGGAGTCGCCACCTTAATTTATTTTTAATTGGAAAAAGTTTAAGGAAAAAAACCATTTTATGACTCCAATTTATTGTCCAATGAACAAAAGTGCACTAGCCTCGATTACCAAAGAGGATTCGGGGACTAGGTTTTTGGTTTATTTTAATTTGAAAATAAGTTTGGCAGGTTTAATATACAATAACTTAAAATGATTTCATGAACATTAATAATGAATGTACAGTTATGGATGAATTAAAGCAATTAAGCAATAAAGAAATTAAATACAGAAAGTAAATAAAAATCTTAAATTTACAAAGAAAACCAAAATAGGGGATACTTTCTCTAGCCCTTATGGGATTCTAGGAAAGCAACACATTCCCCAAATTATTAATCCGAAAACGAAAGCAATTTAAAGAAGAAATTCGATATACAAAAGCAATAAAAGAAAGAAAGCAAAAAAGAACAAAATAAAGAGAGAGAGAGAGAGAGTCTGTTTTAGTTAGATTTGATGCTTTTTCAGACAAGCATGCCTACGTATCCCTTCGAATTGGGAATCAAAATCCACGTAGTTCGCCCTTCTTGCGAAGGGAGTCTGTTTTAGTCTGAACCT
>CATKHJ010901658.1:0-15334 GCA_949750685.1 Vernicia montana
TGGTGAGATTCTTTGTAACATACAAAGATTCAAGCTTGTCCCATAAATTTTTGGCAGTCTTCTCCTACATGACTTCTCGCAATACTTCATTTGACAAACATAACTGAATGGAAGCAAGGGCCTTATCATCCATCTCCTGCTTCTTCGCCTCATCCATAGTACTAGGTAATTTATCTTTACTAGTAGTGCTTGATGCAAACCATTTTGAATCAAGATTGCACGCATCTTGACTTGCCACATGGTGAAACTCATATTGCGATCAAATTTCTCAATATCAAATTTTGTCGTCGTCATGATGACCGTATACTGGAGTAGTAACTGTAGTCTGTGAACAGTACACCAGGTAAGTTCCCAAGAAAAAGAGGTGAGTCACAAATGGATACACTTAAATACCAAGTCTTTCCTTAATCAAAATTTTCCTAAATATGCGCTTTCACACTACCACACTTATTTCCAGCTCGGCTCTGATACCAGTTTGTTAGAACAAATGGACGAACAAATTTGAGAGAAATAAAATAGAGACACAAAATTTATGTGGTTCGGCGTAAGTCTACGTCCACGTCCACGGGCGAGAGAGGAGTAAAATTCATTAATTAAAATGAAGAGTACAAAATAAATGGAGAATAACACTCAAGCCCTTAAACCCAAATACACCCAATAAACTCACCTTTAAATGTACCAACAAAATAATAAAGGAAACAATATTTTATTGGACCTAATTGAGAGACTAAATTTGAAGAGAGACCTTATTGAAATTTGTCAAATACTCACAATACTCTAATACACGCACTCTCTTCTCTTTTTCCCTCACTTGGTACACACACCCACTTGTTTTTGCTTGATATCTTACCAATGACCAAGCCTTGAATTTATAGGGAAAATGCATTGGCTATATATGGACATCTAAAGTTCACGTAAATCCCCCATGTCCAAGTGAAAAATTTAGCCACCAAATAAGTCACGTTAATTGTTCTAAAACCATGCAAGATACTTGGCCATGAAACGTACTACATAATTTTTTTTTGTCCAATTAAAACACTTGAATGTGAATTTAATCACATGAGAAATATGCATCCTTATGGGATTGAACTTCTCTTAATTTTTGGCCAAAATTCAAGACATCATTTACATCATCTTAGGACACTTAAATTATAGAATATACTTAGACTACACCACTCCACACCCTGGTTTAACCATGAAACCATTCAACTAAGAAACACTATGAAATTGAAGTTGCACTTATTGTATAGCTGTGCATGTACTCTCTCTTACATTTACATCTACTCTTTATATGTTTCAGATATTTTTTATAAATACACTATTTTCAAACAGAGATACTCGATAATTTTTTTCAAACTATTATTTGATTCCACGCTAAAATGAAAAACATAAAATTAAATTTATTATTAAACAAAATGAAATTTTTTCTCATACTTCTTCCCAAACAGGCCGACCCCCAAGTACGAGGAAGGGATTCTTTCTCAGACCTCTAACTTGCATCACATTAGGCTGGTTATTCATTATATAAAAAACCACCGCATATTCTTGATTATCATTACCTGTGAGACCATGCTCTACCACAAATTTATGCCAAGCAGGTGGGCGAAGAAATGGCTTATCATATTGACCTGTTTGACGTTTGGCTAGAACAAATGGCCGTGGAAAATTATTCTTGTCAAGTGCAGTGAATTAATTAATTGACAATTTATATTAATTAATTGGAAATTCTTCAAGAACATTTGTTGGAACAATTAACTGATGCTCTTGATCAGTTTTTCCAAGTTTTTTGTATAACACTATTGAAGCACAAATACACACACTTCAACAAGAGATAGATCAAACTTTAGCACATTCTGCAATTGGGTATGCGTATGTATTTATAGAAGTGATATCGACAAGCTGAGAGAGAGAGAGAGAGAGAGAGAGGAGGAATAAAAGGAAAAAAATGAGTATTTTTATTTTCAATATTATTTTATTAATCTTGTAAAATTGATTTGAAAATTTCACTCATTCCGATGGAATTTAATTTAATTTTGTTTAATTCTATGAAATTGTAATCGTAGAATTGAAATGAATATTTTTTAATGTTTTAAATATAATTTTTTTTTAAAATATGAAATTCGAAATAAATTTTATAAAATTTGGTGAAATTTATTTGTTTCAAATGGACAATAAATAGTAAAATGGCTAAATTAGTCCTTGAATTTGGCATCCGGGGGCAAATCAGGATAAAATCAGACGAAATAGCGTTAATTTCATAAGTCCCGTTTGGTATAACTTTTCAAAAAAGTGTTTTTCTAAATTTTTTTTTCAGTTTTTTCAGTTTTGAAAAAAATAGATAAATAAATATTTTTTCAAAAAGTAGGATTGAAAAAAAACAATTTAAAAAAAATTTAAAAAATAATCAATTAAATAAAAAATTTAAAAAGTGATATTTAGCCTCCAAAAGCTATTGTGTGATTAATTAATATATTAATTATTGATGAAAATTAAATATAACACAGTACTAATTTATGTGATTATAAGTTAGATTTTAATTTTTGTTCACCTCTTGTTAAATTTTCTAATCCGCCCCTATTTGAATGTAATTTATAGATATTACTGAAGGATATTTTGGATTTTGTAATTTTTAAATTCATTTGATTGTTTAATTTTTGTTTTGTCCCTGAAATTCAATTTTTAATACTAAGTAAAAATATGTATAATGATCAATAAAATATTATCAATTTTATTCATTAAAACATTCAATTATTACACAATATCAAAAAATAACTTTCATTCGTACTTCTAAAACTTAAATTTAATTGAATTCTATTATCCCATAAGCTAAAAAAATACTTTTTGAATTTTTTATTTAATTAATTTTTTTTAAATTATTTTTTTCAATTCTACTTTTTGAAAAAGTATCTATTCACCTTTTTTTTTCAAAATTGAAAAAACTAAAAAAAAAATTCTTTTAAAAAACACTTTTTTGAAAAATTATGCTAAACATTATTTATGAAATTAATACTATTTCATTTGATTTTATAGCACACGCGCTGGTCAAAATTTGACCAATGACTAATTTAATAAAAATTACCAAATATAAGAACTTTAATGACAAAAAAAAATGATTTTGTCTTGATTTATCTTCGGGTGTCAAATTCGAGAATTAATTTGACTCTTTTACCGACAATAAACAACAATAATTAATAAAATCTTACGAATATTTGAATTTATAAGTATAATTTAACTTCGCGATTGCAAATTTCTTAGATTTTGTTCATTGTATATTAGTATATAATTAAAAATTCTATCAAGCGAAAAAAAAAAGGATTTTGAGAATTAAGAAAAAAAAAAAAAAAAGAGAAAGTAAAATAAGTTTTTTTGTAGTATGTGCAAGAGATGTACTTTGTACTAGGCAAAGAAGGCTAATAGGCAAAACAAAGAAAACAGTGGAAACAGCAAAGTCAACAGGAAAGAAGTCTGCTTTAGTGGCATCCCTTTTTCTTTTATTGCTAATTAATATTAATATATTTTCTCTTTCCTCTCACTACAAAGACTCTCCAACCAAAACGGTTACCAATATCTATCTTCCCTATAACCATTCTTTGATTTCTTCACCATCTCTTTTTTTCTGTCTACCAAACAATAAAGATCCTTCATTTTATATATCAAATTAAACAAATATGTTCTTCTCTTCTCCCCTTTTTTGAATTTATCTTTATTCAATTTCTTGTGCAAACTAATAAGACCCAGAAAGAAACAACACAGCATAAACACATCTCCCTACCAACAAAACTAACCCATTTTCAGTTCTTAATTGGATCGGTAGTAGGTAATTCTCCAATACCCAGTTCTTGTTTTTACTTTTTTTTTTTTGCTCTGTGTTGCTTTCTGGGGTTTTAGTATTTATTTTTCTCTGTTGGGTTTTTTACTTTTTTGTGGGTGGTTGTGTTTTCTTTATATGATCAAGTTTTGATTTTGATTTTTGCAGATTGTGGATTTAGAGTTGGTTGGTTTGTTCTGGAATTTGGAAGGGAATCTATGGTGGGAATTTAATTGAACAAGTTTGGAGGTGGTGTATGTAGTTTTGCTCCTATGGATAAGTTGTGCTGTTTTGGTGCTTCTCAGGTAAAGATATTAATTTTCTCTGACGTATGGTGATACGCCGTTGAAATTGGTACTGAAATATGGGAGTAGGGAAATTCTGCTAAATTCTTGTCCTTTTGTAGTTTAATTGTGGGATTCTAGCGGATAGAAGTTAGATAACCTTCTTGGGGATTGAGGTGATAATTCATATCGAGCGTTAGATGAGTAATGCTTCGGTGATCTTATGAAGCTTTGAATTGGGTTTATTTGGTATATTTCAGTGTTGGAGTGCTTGTTTAGTTATTATGTCCAACACTATAAAGCCCTATGGTTTGAAATTGCTCGCCAGAATTTGTGAGGTATATGTAATTTCATATTGTCATACTAAAACTGCTTCTGAAGGTTAGATATACTCAGAGGTATGCTTGTTAAGTTATTCTATGCTGTTCACTTCTGAAGAACTCAAGATGAACTAAACATTTAGTTGTTAGTTTCCTTATTTGCTTTCATTATTAATCGAGTAACTTATATGCTTCATTTGCTTGGAAATTGGAATTATGTTGTGCTTTATTTCTGTTTATAATGCCATTGTTGCTGCCTCATCTTAGTACTTAATGGAACTGGAGCTCATTGCTGATCATTTTCATATCCCTATCTACTTCTGAGCCATGTTAAACTGAGGTTGTTTTCCGAATAGCTTGTAGGAGGACGTTCATCATCAAGCTATGGTAAAGGAAAAAACCATGAGGGTTTAGTCAAGTATGGTTTCAGCCTAATAAAAGGGAAAGCTAATCATCCAATGGAGGATTATCATGTTGCTAAGTTCGTGCAGATTCAAGGACATGAATTAGGGCTTTTCGCTATTTATGATGGCCATTTGGGAGATGGTGTGCCTGCATATCTGCAGAAGCATTTGTTTCCCAATGTCCTAAAGGAGGTGTGGCATATCTCTGAAATTCTTGTGGCCAGCCAAACATTTTGACAGAACTTAGTTACATGATTAGTTGGGAGTGGCTTATTCTAACATTTTATTATTTCATCATTCTAGGAAGAGTTCTGGGTTGACCCCCACAGATCTATCTCAAAAGCCTATGAGAGGACAGACCAGGCAATTCTCTCTCATTGTTCTGACTTGGGGCGAGGTGGGTCGACTGCTGTAACTGCAATTTTGATAAATGGTAGAAGATTATGGGTAGCTAATGTTGGAGACTCGAGAGCAGTACTTTCAAGAGGGGGTCAAGCATTTCAAATGACTACAGATCATGAACCTAGCACTGAACGAGGCAGCATAGAGCATAGGGGTGGCTTTGTCTCAAACATGCCAGGTTTTGTTTTCATTCCTTTTTGTTGGGTGCACTTCTTGATGGGTTTGTAGTTTATGATAGGATTCGTAAATGTGCCCATTTGCTACCTTGAAATTCATAAGCAATTGAAATATTGATTCTCTTCTAAGATATTAAAATAATGAATTATCTGCTTAGCTAGAATTTGTGCATCATTCAGATTGTCATATATGCAGATACTAATTAACTTTGACCTGCATCAGATCTTTAAAATAATTTTCTTTTTTAAAAGGAGAAAATAATAAAAATCATTTGATTTGTTCCACAAGCAAGGTAGTATAGAAATTTTCATGCATATTGTTCAAAATTTTTGCATTGGAGCATTTAGGACCCCTTTATATTGAGCATTAAGGGTATGCATCATTTTGCCTTTATCACTTATTTGATGGTTACTGGATAAGAGAATTAAGAGGAAGCATAGTTTTCTTTTATGAGAATCCTTTTTAGTGCTTTTTTCCTTTCAGTTCCAGTGACTGAAATCTTTGAAGACATTTTCATGTCACTGATGTTAGGGGTACTGGATAAGGATTTCTTCTTTGTGAATGAGAATAGAAGATGGAGGCATGAACAAGAATAGCTATACTTCTGGTCTATAAATAAATTTCTATAAATTTGCATTGGGAAATCCTGTACTTTAGGCTATGGAGGCATGTTTGCCATCTTTTGACTGTGAATATGGGAAGTTCATTCCCTGAAATTTCCCTATAACTAAGCATAATGGAAATTACTATAATACAGACTGGTTTACCAATGGGATGTCCTATTGCGTTACAAAAATTTAGGCACTCACGTTTTTTGGCTTCCTTAAAATTGAATATTTTTTATATTGGTAAAGACCCACTCCTTGTTTCAGTCAGAGCGAGTCCCCAGAAATAGTCATAAAAGAACTTTACTGTAATGAATGATGGGTGGAACAGTTTCTTAATGCTAAAAGTTATAATGCAGGTCGAAAAAATTAGTTCAGATAAAAGAGAAATGAGCAATCAAAAACTGAAAATCTTTGGAGTCCTGAAACATTTTAGGGAAAAAAACCAAGAATTAGTTTCAACTTTCACGAAAGGGCATTTGTGGATTTCTAGACTGGGAAGATTAAAATTCCTACATGCATTAAAATTTGTCATGTAAGTACTTAAATATCAGAGTTTGAAGAATTTCTATAGACATGCGCAATTTCAGTAATTAGGTTCATTGATATTCCTGGTATAGTAGATGCTATCACACATACACTCATACTCATTTCGATGGAATTGTTTGATCTTCAATTCCTAGTTCAATCTATTGATTGTCGATAGAGTTATTGCTGCTTTGTGAATGCCAGACAGATTATTTTTGGCCAACTTCCAAAAAAAAAATTTAAAACAAACAGTTAAGAATTTGAATCATTAGTATTCTATGGACAAAGTTAAATGAAAACTCATACAGCCTACCTTTTCGGGCCTTGGTATTGAAAAGAATGAACAAAAGTCTCTTAATAATAGCTACCATAGGTATAGAATATTCTGTTTTTTGGACGAATGTTGCTGTGAGACATTGAGTTTTGCCTTGTGAACACTAAAGCAAAATAACTCCAATTGGGAAAAGAGTAATTGCTTAATAGATGGAACTAATTTATGTGAGTTCTTCAGTGATTGCTAATTTGGTTTAGGCTTTATTTGGCTATTTGTATTCATTAAGATAACTGGCCAATTTTCTGTTGTCAACTGTACGAACTTGTAAGTTGTGAATTTAGACTGCAGATTCTAGTTTCTTGTGTAACAATTCATTTTATATATATATATATATATATGTATATATATATATATATATATATATATATGTATGTATATTAACTGATTATCATTTGAAGCTTAAACTGTGATTGTTCTGGTGTCACTGATAGCATCACCTTTTTTATTTCGTAGACAGTTTTTTTTGTTTGTTTGCTTTATGGCTGGTTTCCACCACCATTGAAAGTGCATTATTTTGTATTTTATTAGTATTATTTCTAGATTTTCTATGGATAGCTGATTCTTTTTACAGAAAAAAAAAAATGCCTTGTTTCTTTTTCCCAATAATGTGGGATGTCTGAATTTGTGATCATAGGAGCTTGGCTATCAATTTTCAGCATATGAAAATATAAAATCTGTATTTGCATCTCTAGTTTGGATGTCACTGGTTTCAACATGAATCAGCCTGTGGAAGCTTATGTGGATCACAGGATGAGCAATGAACTATTGATGGTTATTTTATTTACTTTTCAAATGTTGAATGGTTGCTTTAATTAAACAAGGTTAACAGTCAAGCTAATATTTAAGTAGTATTAACTGACTTCTTTTGCAACTTATTTTCAGGAGATGTCCCTAGAGTTAATGGGCAGCTGGCAGTTTCTCGTGCTTTTGGCGACAAAAGCCTTAAATCACATCTCCGTTCGGACCCTGACATACAAGACACCCACATAGAGGACAATGTAGATATCTTAATCCTCGCAAGTGATGGTCTTTGGAAGGTGAATTATCAGATCAACTTTCATCTCTTGGTTGAGTTCGTACTAACCATTCTTTATGAATAATTTGTTAGATCATGCTTGCTTTTTTGAAGATGTCTATTAAGTCTTCCTTTCAACCCCCACCCCCCCTTTTCTTTTGGCATGCAAATAATCCAGGTGGTGTCGAATCAAGAGGCAGTCGATATTGCAAGAAAAATTAAAGACCCACTGAAAGCAGCCAAGCAGTTAACGGCTGAGGCATTGAAAAGAGAGAGTAAAGATGATATATCTTGTGTTGTTGTTAGATTTAGGGGGTAAAGCCTTCTGAACACTACTGTTCTCCAGGTGCCATGCATATACCTATATATGAGAGTGTGCCTTTACGCGGGTTGCCGATTTGTGGATGAGACAAAAGACAATACATACGTGGTTGGGGTAATCTCTAGTGTCTGAGTAGTTCATATTTTGCCAAAAGGGAAGAACGGAAAGGTTCCCCAGTCTTTGTAAATTTATTTTATTGATTAGGTTCTGGTGTTTGATATTGTTTGATTTCTTTTTGAAATTGAATTAGAAATTTGATGTACACTGTCTTCTAATCTGCACAGAAGGTCGTGTATTTTGTTTTAATGAAGTATATGGTTTTGATTAGATTGAAGGGACATCCCTAACTAATAGGGTACGATAAAGTGCATCCCTCTATCTGGTCCTGTTTTGAGCTTTAGATGAATTTTATGAGGTTTGATATCAAACCATTCATAAGAACCAAGATTTGTCTTTCTGGCCTTCATTGAGAGCAAATCCCCAAAAAATCTGCCTTCTCTCAATCTGTCTTTATTTTGCTAAACATAAAGTGGTAATTCAGATTACTGAGGCTTTAGTCTAGTGGTAAAACTAAAGCTCAAAGTTGAATTGAGACCTTAAGACTTAGAGGTTTGTTTATGTTGGATTTGAATTATATTTGTATTGTTTGATAATTTATCTACTTTGACATAATATCCAACTTTATAATGTAATGCGATTGCATAATTTTTGTCCTCCTTTGGGATACTACTAAAAATATATTTGGTTGGACCCTTAAATTTTATTAATCTTATTCTAAAGTTTTTTTTAAAAAAATAATTAAATAAAATTCAGTGATAATTTTTTTTTTTTTTGGCAATTGATTGGAGATTGAGGAGAAAGAATTTAACATTGGTAAAATTTAAATTCTAGGGAAATTCAATGATAATCTTAAAATTATGCTTAATAATATCGTTTCGATAACAATTTAAGTTGTAAAAGTGGACCAAATTTTAAATTTATATTTATACAGTATTATAGAATTTGAAACATTTGATTAATAAAATACTCTTATTATATAGATTTATTTTGGTAAATATATAGACTTAAGAATTTTCTATGTAATATTTATATAAAATAAAATTAAAAGAAAAATATTTGATTTAGATAGGAGGTACATTTAAGACGAAAAAGTAAATATCAAGTATTGGGCCAGGCCCAAGTAGGAGGGTTAGGTTTCTTAATCTTTATTAGGGTTGGGGAGTTCTGATGTTCCCTATATAATAGTCATCACCATCGCCACAAAGAAACCACACACTCCTCTTAGCCTCTTCTTCATTCTTTCTGTCTTTCTTTCTATCCGCTGTATGTATCTTATTTTCTTGTTTTTGGTTTGGTAATTGTAGGGTTAGTTTTGAAAGTTTAAAGATGGATTGCCTCTCCTTTCAGCTGCAAGAGCTGAGATCTACTGATCGATTTCTTGACGGCTTTGTTCTGGAGGCATATATTAATTTTTTCATATAACCAGAGTTTTGGGGGTTTTTTGCTCAGATTATTTGCCTTTTCTGTGCTTTTTCTGGCTCCCCTTGTTTTGGTATATTTTTTCAATCTAACTAATACAACCAAGACAGGTATATGGATAGATTGGGGAGTTGAATGGGTGGGTTTAGTGTTTATATGAATTAATTAAAACAATTAATCACTAATATATCGACTAGTTACTCGCTCTCTTTTTCTTCACTCTGTTTCTCTCTTCATTATTATTTATGGGAACCTTTAATTTTTTTCCTCCTCCAATTTTTTAACAAGAAAAAAATGAATATTTTAACTATTTATTTACTTTTTGCAGGTCATTATCCCCAAAAAATTATGCATAATGGTTTGCAAATAAATACATAAAATATTTATTTTTTTTTAATTTTCAATTTCAGAGACCTTATTAACTCTCTGTCTCTCTCTCTCTCTCTCTATATATATATATATATGTATTATTTTACAAATAATGAGGGCTAAATAATGAATGAGCATTTATGTTATATGGATTACCTAAACAATAACAATAATAATAATAATATAAATTATTTTTCCTGTTTTATAATAATAAACTATTTAAAAAATTGTAAATATTAATAAAATTACAAAATAGCTTCAATCTTACTCAAAATAAATATATTTTTATTTTATCATTAAAATTCTATAATTAATAAGGTATAAATAAAAAAAATTATAAATGTTGCATAAAATTCTTAAAATGATAATTAGTTTAAAATAAATTTTTTTTCTAAAACTTCTATTAATTTAAAATAGAGCTCAATTAATTTAAAATATAGGGAATAGTATTATGTTTTGGCCATTGCTAGACTCCAACTTCCAAAGTTTCTATGGAGCAATGACATTGTTTGATATCTATATTATATAGAGAACAGCTGAATGTAAAATAGAAATGGAATTACTGAATTGAAGTGGATTGGAGAGGTGAGCAAACAGTTGAATAAAGTTTTTTTTTTTTCTTGGCAAAAAAAAATAAGTTTTTATTTTTTTCTACTAAGAAAATCGAATTAAATTGAATTAAAAAATTGAGTTCGGTAAATATAAGTCAAAAAATAATTAATACTAATTCATTTTATTCAAGGAAAAGCTCAATTTCCTATGATAATGATAATAGAGCATTTACGTAGATTTATTGGATTAGGAGAATTAAAATTTTTATAAAATCTCTAGTATTCAAAAAATTATTGACTTTTATAAATAATAGACTTTTATATATTTTCATTGACTTTTTATGTATAATATGAATAAAAAATCTCCACAATTTTCTTTCACTTTCCCTCAAGATTTCAGTCGACTTTTTTTTGAAGTCACATACAAAAAATAAAATAAAATATTTCACAACCTTAAAAAAAAAAAAAAAAAAAACTAACACACAACATATAAACTTATAGTTGATAGGAATATATTAACGAGTGGGTGCATAAATACAATTAATTATTAATTAAATTAACCTTTACACATAGTTTATATAAACATAGTTTTTAAAATGTTTTTCTTTTTTCTTCTTTTAAATTGAATATGTATATATACATAAAAAAAAATATATAAAATTATCATATAAATTTTAAATTAATTATTTAATTGACTAATCATATACAAGTATTTATTTTTTTGGATCATTATTAATGTGGCTTTGTTTTTTTTTAGTTGCAATAAAATGTTTAAAATAACCTAAAAATAAGAATTATTATAATATGATATAGAAGAGAGAATGCAATCAAACAGTAAATTTTTTAATATTTATGACTTTAAATTATATTCGAGGGGTGAATATTTTGATTGATATGGAATTTTGTCTATTTTGCAAAGTGACAAAGTAGGTTTGAGTTATCCAAGGAGAATTTCTATGCAGATGAAATTTATTGCAGTTGAGTGTTTTTATATTTTTCTGGATATTTCCCTTCATTTGTTTCTAAAAAGAAACAATCTTATTAATTAATTATTTAACAATCTTATTTAATAAAATAAATATTAAAAATCAATAAAAATCTATTAATATCTATAAAAGTCTATCAATATTTATAAAAAAAATTTAAAATAAAATTTTTAAAAGCCATTCATAACTTTATAAACTATGAATTAATCATTAAAAATCCATAAACTATGTAAAAATCATTCACTTAAAAAAAATCTATAAAAATTTTAATTGAATACACCCACCTTAATTATTTTAAAAATTTGTTTATTCTTCGCACCAAAAGTTTATATATATATATATATATATATATATATATATATATATATATATATATATATATTAAAACTTTTTTCGATTTGATTTTAATTGAAATTTTATTTTGTAAAAATTGAATTGAATTAAAATTTAATTTAATTTATTACATTTAAAATTGAATATAATTAATGTACTAAATAAATCGAACCGAATCAATATGTTCAGATCGGTTTCACCCCTAGATTGACATAAACATAATTTTTCTCTTCCATGTGAAGTAAAAGGGAGCAGCCTAAAGTCTATTCAGACTCCCCTCCATCTTTATCATTAACGTTTTCTAGAAAATGGTTGGCTAAAGGAATGACTTATTAACTTTATGCCATATTACCCTCATTAGGGAATAAACGAATCACGTCAATTTTTTTTTTCATATAAATTTTTTTCAAATGCTCCATCTATTACCTTTTAATTGTCATTTTTTAATTGTTTCATAAAAATTAAAAAATAATTAATTATATTAAATTTTAAAAATAAGATAATTAAATTACTTTTATTGATTATATAGTAATGAATAATATATGTATTAATTATAGAGTAAATGATAAAAAAAAAATTGAAAAAAAAATTCTTCAAAAAATGACAATTAAAAATGAATGGAGAGAGTAATTTATAAGGAGCAACTATATAAGCTTTTCCAAATAATTTATGAACTCGTCTCCAAAAAAAAGTATGAATTCTTGAAATGCATGATTTTTAATCAACCATCATATTAAAAAAATTAATTTAATTTTTATATTTTTACATATACTTAATATTTATGAAATGACATTTAAGTTTTTAAATCATTATATATATATATTAAAAATTGTAATTTTATTATTAAAAATCTATAGTTGAACATTCATTTTTTAATTTTTATGATTTAATGTTTAGTCAATTATGATATCCCTATCTAATTATAAGAAACTTTTTTTTTTTTTAAATCAATCTAATTATAAGAAACATTATAACATTAAAAAAAATAGTTATAAATTGATAGTAATAAAAATTTTATCAATTAAAAAAATTTATGTAAATTTTATAATTTGAAAATATGAATCAGAATAAAAAATAAAAAAGTTAATAACATTATATTACCAGTGATTATAATGTTAGAAAATTTGTTCAATTTTAGTTATCGCTCTATTTCATTTATATGTTAAGAATTTTAATATCATCAAATTATCTTGCAATGTTATCCATTTTCACTATTTTGTTTTTAAATATTGAGACTTAAATTGAAAAAAAAAAAATTAATGAGCTGTAGAAAGAGAAAGATAAAGATAAAAAACAGAATGAATTCAAATAATAAGTACTCTAATTGCCTCTTTAAATATGCATTGAGGCTTGGAGGTTACTTTCGTAAAATAGCTTCATATTATTATTAAGACAAAATTAATATTTAATGTAAAATCAAGCCACGTGGGTCCAAAGGAATGTGGATAAATTTTAAGAGAGTGCGGATAGCTGCTCTCAAAATAAAAATGTAATTTAATTTGTATTAATTAAACATATAATTATATGCCAAATATAATTAAAAGTGTTAATTGATAATTGAGTTACACATTCAATTAAAAGGAAAATGCAAATTCACTTACTCAAACTGCTAATGCTTATCACTTTTATTCATCTAAGAAGAAAAATAAAAGACTTATCACTTATCTGTTAATATTAAAAGATTTAAAATTAATGAAGTTAGTACAAAGTAATATTAATTGTATGTTATAAGAAATCATATTTGTAGATAAGATATTAAAAGATAGAGTTGAAGATAATGTGAAAATTTTAAAATTTGATCTCCTTAGAATTGAAGAGTTTAAAAAACCTACAAACTGCTTTTTTCATCACCAATTCTTATTATGGTGGTGGAAAATGTCAGTTTCTTTGGAAGCTCTAGCAATGGCAGGTGTAAGTCATTTAGAGTGCAAAATTGATGTTGAAGAGTGGGAAAAGAAATTTAGAGAAGAAATACCTATCTATTTACTAGTTGAAAGTGATTGTTGTTATTGTTTTTGTTCCTCTAATTGCTTATCAAATGTTTGCAAAAAATGCAAATTGGCAAAATGTTCATCTACAACTAATAATAATTATCAAAGATGCTTTAGAAAGATGATAACTAAGGAGAGTTTAAGATCTATGGGGAAGTCAATGAAGGAAGGAATGCGAAGGTTTCTTTTAGCTGTCAAAATGTTTATTACAAAGAGATAAAAAAAATCATCGATGAGCTTTTGATTTAATGATACTTGAATTATCTCTAGAATTAAGAGATATTAAGTTTGAACTACAGTTGAAATCAAATTATCAGAAAAAAGAAAAAAGAGGTAAAGAATCACAATTAGTCACTTATATTGACTTGTTATACCTTACTTCTTTTTTACATTTTTAGTTAGTTTGTTTTTCTAGTTGTTGTTCAATTTTTGTTTGTTTTTCTAGTTGTTGTTCAATTTCCTTTCTTTTTCTAACTTTTCTATGGATGTATTTTTCTAAATAAATCTATTGTTTCTAATAGTTCTTCATCCATGCAATTCAAATCAATCTTATGTATTTATTTATTTATTATTTTCTTGATTGTGCAAAATTAGTGCTTAAATACCATGCATGAGATCAAGCTTTTAGGTTTTTAGCAATTATTATGTATCAATTATTTTATTTATTCTTCCTAAACCAAAACTGTGATGAGATTTAGGTTCATCATTTTATATTTGCTAATTTGTTGGTTTTGTTTATTTTAATTAGATTATAGTTTAATTACTATCTTTATTCTGTACTCAAATAATTATTTTTACTGTGTAAATTATTTATATTTTCGAGTTCAGTAGATCATCAATTTATTCAAATTATAGAAAATTTCAAAATTGTACAATTTAAAAATTAAAAAAATGAAATTTTAGAATTTAGAAAAAAAAAATATTTGCTATAAATTTTTAAAAAGATAGCAATATTTGGATTATATATCAATGTAAAATATATATATATATATATAATCCAATTATTTTAGTATATTCATATGTTATCATATCATATCCCATCACATCATTGTTGTAGGCCTGGCCTTGTGGTCCTAATTAAAGCACAATTCGTGAGGTCCAACCAAACTTAGTTATCGCTTTTCTACCAGTCTCCCAATTAATTGCTATGACTTCCAAGTATTTTTATGATGCACGCCTCCAACAATAATAATATTACGGATTAATTTTTTATATTATATTATATTATATTTATTTTATTTTTTATCCAGATAAATTATTAAATTGAAATTCGAAAATGAAAAAAAATTATTATTTATAATTTAATTTCAAGAAAAAGAATCATATAAAAAATAAACTTTGTCATCCGTGATTTTAGTATTAGACTTATTTATCTAAAATTTTCTTTTTCTCCCTCCCAACAAAATAAAAAGTACAAGAAGAAAAG
>CATKHJ010901787.1:0-10722 GCA_949750685.1 Vernicia montana
TTTGCCTTTGTTCATTATGGATGATCGTCAAGATTGATCCTTTATCCATAACGAACAATGGATGGATTATGTATGAAACGATGATGACAATGAAATGATTATGTATTAAATGATGATGGATTATTTATGCATTAACGATGGTTGATATTATGTAATGGTTCTTTAAGTATATATGATTATTTATAAATGATCCAGGTTATGTTTAGATAGTTTTATGGGTGCTTGGTGGTCTTAAACCTATCCATGCTCTAAGACCGTCACACCATAGAAGTTGGGGTGTGACAATATATAAGAATGAATTGACAATTAATTTCTTTCTTCATAAGAACTAATTATATTCCTCATAGTGATATGACAATTGTTAAACCATTTAGTCTTGAATGCCATAAGAACTATATATATGTTTCATATGTTACATTGAGTAACCTTGTTCATCCAAATGTGATGATTCTTCTGTAAATATACATGAACCTTGTATCTCATATTGATTATTTGAACCATAAGAATCCAAAACTTAAAACAGACATCCGCATCTAATGTCGGTAATACATCAGATTGTGTGCACACATGAATCTAATATATGTGATATGGTATGGGGGCATGTTCTTTATAATACCCTAGACCTTGATGACCAAATTAACGTAGAAAAAGATAGATTAAATATAAATTTACTTAGGAAACATAGGATTTAGTAAAATTGCATATGAACTTGATTAGTGAATTTTGTGAGCTATTTCATAAAAAATTATATTATTAATATATGTACAAATATGAATGTCATGTGAACAATATATATAAATATGTTTATTGTTATCTACATAATCAAGTAAAAAATAAGTGTTCATGAATGAGGGGTAAAATTGACAATTCATAAAAAACTGTATAGAATTTTCATATTTATATGTATGTGACTAAAACATGGGCCAAGCATATAATTCTCTAGATAGGCCGGCCATGACTTGAAGAAATGGAGGGAAATGTAGCTTTAAAATTTATGTCATGTGTTAAAAATTTAAATCCACCAATTTGTAGGTTCATTAAACCTAGACCATCATCAAAGTTTGTAGTGATTAAATTGTTATTAGAATTTTCCAAGGATTTTATTTAAAAACTATGCAAACACAACTACCCACACTCATTAATCACATTTGACCATCAATTAGGAAATAGTAAATTTTTCAATCACCATTATCTTTTCATTTTCACAAAACACAAACAAAGAATAAAATTTCCTCTCCTCCCTTTCTCCAAATTTTTGGTCAAGATTTTTCATACTCCCAAAGGAAGAGTTTTTAAGGTAACATCTAATAATCTAAGTCATTTCATTCATCTTAATCATGTCTTATATGTTTAATTATCTTAAAAGTTCTTTTCTTTTCTCTTTGAAGGGAATTCGACAATAAAAGGGGGTTTTCTATTCCTTGTTTATTTTGTATTTTGATTCATGATTTATATTTAATTAGATGCTAATTTCATGAATAAAAAGTTAATTTGTATTTGGTTATCAATTGATAAGTTTTCCTCTTCCATAAATTGAGTAAAATTGAGGATTTTCTAATGAATGTTCAAATTAATAAAAATTGATAGTTTAATTAAGTCTTTAACATGATTAATTAAAAATATATAGAATCAAATTAATGATTAAATGAAAAATATTGTTTTTCATTAAATTTGGACCATCCAAGGATTTTGAAATCCTTTGCTTGATTTATGTTTTGATTAATGATTTGAGCTTCATTAAATGACAATTGTATGAATTGAAAGTTAATTTAACTTTGGTTAAGAAATTCTTAAATTTTCCCTTTTCAAAGGTTAGGTAAATTTAGGAATTTTTTTTATTGAATGCCAAATTGATGAAATTGATTGTGTATTTAAGTTCATAAGTATGTTAATTGAATATGTATGAAACCAATTTGAATTATGGATGTAAAATTTGGGTTTTTCCTTAGTGTATGGTTCGACCATCACTAAAGGAATAGGGTTAGACGAATGACTCTTGAAATTGATTATTAAATTAGATTAGTAATGATACTAATTGCATATATAAAGAATCAATTTGTATGTAAATTAATGAAATTATATTTCCCTAATTTTTATGGTTCGGTCATTTGGAAAATTTTAGGACTAATATGATTTTCTTAAATTGAATGATAAATTGAAGTTATAAAAATGTCAATAGAATGTTCCATGATTAAATTGAGAATTTATTAAGTAAATTAGATTCTTTACCATTGGTATGGTTTGACCATACCTAATGAGAACCTAATTGTGTTTGTATCATACAAGAATATAAAATGTCTTATAATAAATTTAACTTGTATGATAATTGCACTAAGGAAAAATGAAAAGAAAGTTGGACTTTGTCCAAGGCCTATTCGGCTATTTTAAATGAAAAAGCAATCAAGTGTCAAAATATTGCTATGTATGTTTGTATGTGATAACTTGATCTAGTATTAAGTGATTAGTATCCTAAGTTTAGACTAGTGGTACTAGAATTAGAATTAAAGTGTATTAACTAGTTAAATGATTGTGATGATCCAAAAAGTAATTTGAATAAATTGGTTCTTTGTAGAATCTAAGAATAAAGTGCAAGAGCAATCGGACGATCATCATTTTTGTTTATGTTAAATTAGGAGCTAAGGAAAATCTAAGGTGAGTACATAATACTAGATATGTTATAGGCATTATAAATGGTACTGCCATTCTTTCATTCATCCATTATACCCAACTTGATACCTTGACTGAAATTCTATACTATTGATATCTTTACATGAACTGGAATGCTAAAAGTATCTTTTAAGATCTTTGGTCTATCTTGTATTGATATAATTATATTTAATTGAAATTCTTACTCTTTGATGAGTAACATTGTTTCACATGAAACCTATATGTTATTGCACCTTTATTATTGATACTTAAAGTAAAGCAGAAATCCCTATATAATGTAGGATATACATCAGTCATGTGCACATAGTAAGAAGGCCTGTTAGGTAGGGATAGTGTATTCGCCTTAGCTAGGAAGGGTGGTCCTAGTCGTGAGACTTGATCAGTCTCGCGCTCCTAAAATTAGTATGAGTGAGTAAGGCATTATCCGCCACTCTATTTATTAATAGTGGGAAGCATACTATGAACCCTGAATTTTGCACCCTCTGAACCCTCGGATATGCAAATAAGTCTTGGAAGTTGAAACGGGCAAGAAAGGGTCGAAAAATCGGAAGAATCGGCTCGTCTGACCTGGGTGACCGGACAGGGTCCCCCAGGAACCACACAAGCCCTGTACGGTTCCACACAAGCCTGTGCGGTCCCAAAATAGGGCTGTACGGTCCATGCCCTGTGGGGTCCTGGTCTTTTTTGTGCGGTTCAGAATGGTCCGTGTGCGGTCCCAGGAAGCCCGTGTACGGTTTTGACGCTTCTGATTTGTTATCCCATATTGGAAAATGTGAGAAATGTTCCTAGCTGCTATTCCTATATAAACTACCCCCCCAACTCATTTTGACACAACTTAACACACTTGACTAGCAAAAATCAAACCTAATTGATAAAAAGCTAGCATTTTCTAAGGCTTGGTTCGAAAGAGCTGCCTTTTTAGTTCAAAGTTTTCTTTTGGGTGGTTGTTTGTGGTTTCTCTCAAGTCAGTTCGAGGGAATCCTAAAAGACGCCGTCCTAGTAGCCATTAGGAGGCTTTGGTTCTGCCGAGTCAAGTCAAGATGGAATTGCGATCCGGTTGCCCGCTCCGTCCATACGTCCCCAAGCCTCGTCTTCAAAAGGTATTTATTTTCTTCCTTTTTCATTTATTTATTTATTTATTTGTTTTGAAGTTTGCATTGCTTCTTTTTTGCTTTGTTTGATTTTGTTTTTCTTTTAGCTTAGTTTCTTTTATTGCTTTATTGTTATTGTTTTCTTCCCCTATTCTTTGCATGTTCCCCTTTTCTTTTGTTTTCCTTTTTGTTAGTTCTTTTATTATAGCATAATTATAGATTTCTCCATTTCCTTAATATGATCCCTATTTCTTCAATTCCTTTCCTTTAATCGCTTTAAAAGACATGTTAATTAAGAGCTGAAATAATTAATTTGTTATGATCCTTTCTTGCTTGTTAATTAAAACTGACCTAATTAACAACTCGGTAATCAATTCTGTTTGATTAAAATCAACCAACTAACCTTTAATCAATGAACTGAAACATGATAAAAGGTTCAGACTAAAACAGACTTCCCTTCGCAAGAAGGCGAACTACGTGAATTTTGATTCCCATTCGAAGGGATACGTAGGCATGCTTATCTGAAAGCATCAAATCCAATTAAAATGAATCTTCTTCTTTCACTTTCTTTTGTGTATTTTGTGCTTTCTTTCATTTCCTTCTTTAATTAATTTTTGTTATTTAGATTCTTTCTTTAATTGCTTTTGTTATTTGGATTTAATTTTGGGGAATGTGTTGTTTTCCTAGAATCCCATAAGGGCTAGAGAAAGTATCCTATATTTTAGTTTACTTTGTAAATTTAAGATTTTTATTTACTTTATGTATTTAATTTCTTTATCGCTTTATTTATTTTAATTAATTTATTATTGTTCATTCATTTATATATGTTCATGAAATCGATTTTAAGTCATTGTGTATTAAATTTGCCAAACAAATTAAAAAGTAAACCGAAAACCTAGTCCCCGAATCCTCTTTGGTAATCGAGGCTAGTGCACTTTTTTTCTATTGGACAATGATTGGAGTCATTAAATGGGTTTTCTCTTAACTTTTCCCAATTAAAAAATAAATTAAGGTGGCGACTCCCAAAATAATTTTCAAAGATCAACCAATCCAAACCCGAGGGTTCCATCGTGAGTTCAAACCCGAATGAACATTTCGACCCCCTCTAGCGGATCAGACCAATGCTCGGGGCCTCACAGCATCATTTATACTTGTTTAATTTCCCCTTCAGATAAAAATAATTAAAGATATGACAAAAACCATTTCTCGAAAGCTTATTACTCTGGAAAGAACAGGTCATCATGATTGTAAGGTGGGTAAAATCAATGAAACTAGCGTACAACTACAATTCACTCCTCTACCCAAGGTCAAAAACTATTCATTTGCACGCGTCCGAAAGGTTGAGTTGGGTCAAGAAATGATCAGACAATGGTATTCCTTCATAATAAATAAGCTAACTACATAGAAAATTCTCAATCAAAGAATTTCAATAGTTCAAGGAAAGCAAGTACATCATTGATATTTCCATCCTAATACATTTTCCAATAAAGTGATTTTTATCTTGTCAGACACGGCTTTTGAGACGGAGTGCCTTACAACATGTGATTTTTTAAAGATGCAGGTCGAGTAAATAGTAACAATGGTTTACCTTAATAGGTAAATAATAAACGCACAATTATACAAAGAGTATCATAATCACAATTTATTGACACAACTTGCTCAGTCAAATATAGAGAAATTTCACATATCTTAATAATTAATTATGTAAACATATGTAGTCACATGTAGACATTGACTACGGAAAATACTGAATCGAAAGCAAACAAGACTTAAAAAGACAAGAGGGAATACTATACTCTGGATGTCGCAAAACCTAGACCACTTAAGGCTCACACAACTTTACTTCTACTTAAGGTCGCAGGACCTTTGCTCTGATACTGTAGAAAGTAGAAGCAAGTGAGATAGAGAAAGATGTGCTGAAATCCTATGCTCCGTAATTACAGTTCTCTTGAAAAATAAACCTAAAGCTCCGATACCATATTTGTCATGACCTGACTCCAGAGGCACGTGATCGGCACTATGACACGGGAAATCTTAAGGCTTTCAAAAGGCCGTAGTCAGCCTGACATGTCTAATCAACAGAAAAATTGTAAAAGTCTGCATAACCTTGATCACATCTCAAAGGCTGTGGGCCCACCTACTAAACAGAACTTGCTTGCAACATCACAATAAAGCCACTCATGGCTAATATCTCAATAATATCATCATCACATCAGTTTACCGTTTAACAGAGAATCCCATCATACCATAATACAAACAAACAGATACTAAAACAAAAATATTAATGCAGATACAATTTCAATCTATCGTTGATAGAGACCAAAGTGGGTTGATTCCTAAAGACCCTTTGCAAGGAATTGATGGTTCAATGACTATAGCAAGGATGATGAGGATGAAGGAGGCTTTACAAAGAAGCTGTTCTAAAGGTTTCCAGAGCTACACCGAAGATAATTACTTATCTTTATGTACAAGATGATGAATAAAGCTTAGAATTGGAAGAGCAAGGATTGGATTCCATGAAATGAAGGCAATAGGCTGGACTTGTTTTATAAGAGGCCCAATTCACATTATTAAGATGTATTAAAGGGTCAATTTATTTTTTGAATTTTATTATTTTAATTTGGGCAAATTTACATTTGTAATGGACTTAAAATAATTGGGCTTATTTGGGTTGTAAATTTGGCCTAGGGATTAATATTCATATTAGGGTCTGCTTTTATTCGGTTTAGGGTTTTTCCTTTAAATTTCCTTATAAATACAATAGATATGTAAGGGGGAGGCAAATTATGAATGAAATAGAAATTTAAGAGTTTTCTTTCAATTGTGAGGAATTCTTCTTGTTCTTTGTTAAGAACTCAAATCTGAACTTATCAAGACAACTTGTGGCGTTCAATTTTATAGCTTTGGTTCTCTTCAATACGTTTGAATTGGGTCAAGCTTCTGTTCTTTCTTATTTTGAATTCGATCCTAGGGTTCTAATTCATTTAATTCGGTTTTAAGTTTTCCAATAGCTTAAGGGTCGTATTATTTGGTATCAGAGCTTTGGCTCATCAAATCAGGATTGCATATCTTTCATTACTTTGATTTCGTGTTCTTTTTTTTTCTTTTCATTTTCTGTTTGTTTTATCTCTTATTGAATCTAAATTAATTATCATTGTCCTTAATCAGATTCAAATTGGAAATCCATAGTATATTTGAAATCATTTTTGCTTAAGCTTGTTTTCTTTAGTTTTTGAGTTCATTGGTGTTCGATTATTTTCGTAACCTGTTGATTCGATTAATCAAGCATTAGAATCTCATATTCTTGCTGTATTAATCAATTTGAAATAAAAAAATTATGTTTTTGTGATTTCTAGTATTCTGAAATCAGAAAAGTTGTGAATTTTGATCCCGAAAATACATAAGTCAAAGGGAAACGGGCCAACGATCAAAAGTCACTGGCTTTGCTTGTGTTGTCCGCTATTTTTCGGCCAAATTCCATCGTTTAGGCAATGAAAAATGCATTTTTTGGTAGATTTTCTATTCAATTCTATTATGTTTCCTTGTTTATTTTAATTGTTTGTGTTATTCTGTTTATGTTTCTGCGATTTTCATCCCAACTATATTAGGAAAAAATAATAATAATAAAAAATAAATAAAGAATTTACATTTGTAGTACTGTTATAGTTGTTTCCTTTCTTGATTAGATTTTCCTTAATTGACTCGATTGAAGAATAACAATCTTGTTCGATTCTTTCCTTATTTTTGTTATTCATAAGAGATATTCAACTTTCCTTTATTGTTCTAATCGAATCTGCATTGTTCTTTCCAAATAAAAACCAAAGCTATTAGGTTTTTGCTGCTTGCTATTTTTTTGGTAAGAACATTGATAGAGTTCTTTTTACAAAGGACTTGTGAGAAGAATTAAACGAGTAGTAAAAGGCGAGTGGTGAGATCAGTTAAAAAAAAAGAGTATAAACACGAGTGGAACTCAACTTATTTAGAGTGAAACACGTGAGGGAGTGTGTGAGGTGAATAATCTGTTTTTTTTTTGTACTAACTGTTATTGCAGGTTTCTAAATGAGTCTTAATAGTGGTGAACAACAAGATCCCGACATGAAATTGTTATTGAAGGCTATGGCAGATCAAATCAAGTTGTTAAGTGCGAGGTTAGATGATTTGCAATCGCCAAGCAAATCGAGACCTCCTAAAGGGCGACTGTTTGAGGAAGATGAAGATGATTCGGAAGATGAAAGTTCTAGTATACTAGAAGAAGGAAGGGGGCTGTAGATAAAAGAGATAGTCATCTGGGAAGTATCAAAATGAAGATACCTACCTTCCTAGTAATGAATGATCCAGAGTTATATTTGGAGTGGGAAAGAAAGGTTGAGCATGTGTTTGACTGCCATAACTATTCTAAGGTGAAGAAAGTGAAATTGGCAGCCATGGAGTTCTCTGATTATGCCAGCATTTAGTAGGATCAATTGGTTCTGAATAGGGAAAGAAATGGAGAGCTATTCGCACATGGGCAGACATGAAAATGGTGATGTGCAAGCGGTTTATCCCTAGCCATTACTATAGGGATTTGCACAGAAAATTACAAGGGCTAGTTCAAGGGTCCAAGAGCGTGGAAGACTATTACAAGGAGATGGAAATTTCCATGATTAGGGAAAATATTGAGGAGGACTGTGAGGCTACTATGGCTAGATTTATTGGTGGCTTAAAAATAGAGATTGCTGATGTGGTGGATTTGCAACATTATGTGGAGATGGAGGAGTTGTTGCACAAAGCTATTAAAGTGGAGAAGCAACTCAAGTTAAAGGGGTCCAAATCTGGTTCGGCTTCTAGTTCTTCATGTATGATATGAACCCCCCCAAGTATATTAAACTTAAGACCCAATATCTTTACGCTTGGAAGCAACTCCTTAGAAAGCTAAATCAGATTTTCCACAAGTCCGCGACCCAATCCCAACTCGTGATAGAGCACCTTGGAATATGATCTTGTGATCTCCGTGACACAATACCAACTTGTGAAAGAGAACCTTGGAATAAAATACTCACAAAGTAATTAGCTTTGATTGTATGAACATTGATTCAAGCAAGAATCAATAAACAAAAGAACACTCTCTTAAGGTTTAAAACCTGAATTTTATTAATCATCAAAATCTGCCTCACAATTGAAATAAAGGCCATATTTTTAATTAGGCCTTAACTAATTAAAAACAGGCCCAAAACTACTTAAAACATGAAAATAAAGTAGTTTTAACACACCATAGGCTTAACATATAATATTGGCAGCCCAAAACACTTAATAAACTTAATAAAAGAAGTTCTTATGGATCCGAATCTGAAATAAATCAAATCCACCATTCGCATGGCATTTAAAAGACTTGAACGAACTTGAAACACCATTCAAATGGGCCTTGAACAGATTTGTGCATTTTCGAATCCCATCATTCCCCCTTTTTTGAGATGATTCATCCTCGAATCAAGCTCCATGGAATTGCATCATGCGCCAAGAGACTTGAAGCTTCCCATGTATGTATCAATAGAAGTCAAATTGGAGAGACTACAAAGCAACCTCAAAATCAAAAGAAGAAGCCAAGCCAAAGGATTCGGTTGCTGTTTCCAAAGGTAAAACCGAGACTAAACCTTCTTCTTCTAAAACTCATGATATTAAGTATTTTAGGTGCCAAGGATTTGGGCATATTGCTTCTCAATGTCCAAATAAATGAGTTATGATTGTGTTGGGGAATGGTGAGATTGAAAGTGCTAGTTCAAGTGAAGATGAGATGCCACTATTGAAGGGATATTGGGTGCAAGCACAGCAGAAACTGATCGGTGGGTGAAATCTTGAACTTTTCAAAATTTCACAACACCCCATTGTTGTGTCAAATAAATATTCAAGCAATCTTTTTAATTAATATGTAAAACACATATGTAAAGAAAACAAAGAGCAAGTGGTATTCAAAATATCTCTTGAAGCCAAAGACTTTGAACTTTACTTTTCCTTTCGAGCTCCCCAATTGTTGAGCCTCTAGAAATTCCACACCAAGCTTTATTTATCAAGCTCCCTTTGGTTTCCTTGGATTTATTGATTCCCTCTCTTTGGTTGTCCAAATGAAATCAATAGCTTCCTTAGGCAAACTAAGAATGTTTGGATTTCTTTTTGTTTACTATGGATTACTCAAGTCTTTTCAAGAAACTATTGTTCTTTCACAAAGAACAAATGATTAGATTTGAAGAACAATGAAAATGAAGAACACTTCTTCTTTTTCTTTTTCTCTCAACTCTAAAACCTTTCTTTAAGAAGAAGATGAATAGTGAATCATTCTTTACATAAAACAATCATCAAATTTCCCTTTATAGCTTTACAACTTTTGCTTTAGCTAAAAGAAGACAACTTGAAATTGAGTTGCTTTATTTAACTTTAAGCCAATTATGAAAATGCCCATTATATCCTTTTTGGTCAAATGACAATTTCATTCAAGTCTTCATATGGTAATTACATTGTGAGCTTGGATAGAAAATCTCTAACCCCTAAACCTATCTAGTAGGCTTTTAGGGTTATGGATTTTCCTAACCCCTAAACCACATCAAATGGGCTTTATGGTCAAATGAAGATTACTAACCCCTAAACCTTGTAAATGGACTTTAGTGTTATTGATTTCTCCAACCCCTAAACTCATCATATGGGCTTTAGTGTTGTTGAAAATATCTAACCCTTAAATCTTTTCTATGGGCTTTAGTGTTAGACAAATCTTCATAACCTCTAAACTAGCTTTCACCATATCACATATGGGCTTTAGTTATTTAGTGTTATTCATTAGGCTCAAAATTAATTTCATACATTCAAATTAATCCATAGTCTTAATCAATTTAATCCTTCTCAATTTATATCATATATAAATTAGGATTTAATCGATAAAGAAATCTTTGCGGATTTAAACTTCAGGACATGCTAGGGTCCTTGTAAATTTAATTAC
>CATKHJ010901834.1:0-15891 GCA_949750685.1 Vernicia montana
AACTTTGCATTTGATCTTCAAAATGTTTCTTCAATTCTATCCTCCCAAAATGCCTCGAATTCGTGTCATATCTTCGTGATTTCAATAACTTTGATTCATGGCCTTCTAAAACATAAAATTCCTAAACAAACTCTGGAAAAACACTAAACAAAACAAATCAAAATCAATTTAAGGATAAAATTCATTAAGAACAAAGGGTAAAATGTATTCAATTAAGCACTTATCACTGAGCTATAGTAGCACTAGACTGAACTCTTCTAAAGAAAACCAGAAGGATGATCTACCACTTGGATCATGGGTTCACATGAGATCGGGAGGCTTCTTTGAAGAGAAAGGAAAAATGAAAGAGGTCAGATTTAGATATGAAATATAGCTGGAACTTAGAAAATTTTGAAAGATAATGCAGATTTTTAAATAATGAGAAGAAAGAGAAGAAATGAAGAAGTTTGCATTCTGAATGGTTTAGATATCTTCGTATAGAGGAAAATAATGAATAAAATAATTCTTAGTGGCAAAAAGTTTGTCAACAGTTGTTTATTGGAAAGGTAAATTGCATTCACAACCATTTATTTTTCTGCAAAGTTTGTTTATTGGGTAAATAACTTTTAATTTTGGCCATTTATTTTTTCTGAAAAACTGTCAGTGGTAGTTGATTTTCAATCCTAACCATACGCTTCCTATCACATCTTTTCATGGGCACTGTTCATGAAAATATCTTACCATCTTAAGCTATACAAATACTTAAACACGTGTAACATCATCAAACACTTAAACTTCTAACTTTAACTTATCTCAAACTCAATTCAAACTTAAACTTAAACTTATCTATACACTGAACAACACTATACAGATACAAGCCTAACAACTCACCTTATAAGTATATACAAAGTTTTATAGCATCGCTACTGAGTTCTCAACTTGTCTTCTTACACTTGTAGATATTCGTAGCCTCCTTCCGAGTTCATCTGCTCTTTACACTTACACCAAACTCATAAGCTTGCCTTTTCTGAGTCGAACTTATTTGTTCACTATGCTTCATTCTAACTCAAGTTTGTCTTCATCTTCATCATATAGAATCTTCTGCTCGCTTCGGTTATACTGTGTCTTTTGAATCGCTTGCTTTTACTAAGTCTGTCCATTCGCTTTACTTGTACTAAACTCAGCTTCGGCTCATTCATCCTATATCGATCTCATCTTCATATTCATCATACCAAGCTCCTCAGTTCATCTTCGTCCTCGGTAACTAGTTTATTTGGTTAACTTACTTATCCAAACCTTGAGGCTTCATCTTCGTCAGTGAAGTCATCTTCGTAATCAAGTATTGTCCATACCATCAAAGCTTCTTCTTCACCTCGTAGTCATTTACTTTGCAACCCTTAGCTTTGCAACACTTTGCCTCGTTGTCAAGACTCATCCTTACCATCGAAGCTCCACTTCATCACCAAATTGCATCCTCAGTATCAGACACTTGCTCAAATAGAGAATCTTCATTCTTACTTTCTTTTTCTCGTAACTTGGTATAGAAGTCCAACGAAAGCTCTCTAACCATCTCATCATCCTTGCCCTTGCCATTAAAATCCTTACATTTTAACTCAAGAGTCTTTACAATTAACCAAAAATCTGGGGTGTTACATTCTCCTCGTTTTATAAAAATTCATCCTCAAATTTTAAAAACTCTTAATCCACATGTTTTGCTAACTTTCCAAATGCATTCTCCCATTGCTCTGCTCTTCAAGACATACCTAACTCCTACTCATAAGGCATCACTCTTCCTCTTACTTTGCCTAAGAGATCTTGCCCTGTTGCTTGACCTATTATAAGTAATGATCCTTGGCTAGACTTAATACCTCTTCCCACACTTCTCCTTCCATCATACCTAATCCTTTCCATCTAGACTATAGGTTGAGAACCTTGGGGTCTATCAATTGATGCAGCTCATGGGCAATCCTTCAGGAAATGATATAGTTGTCCACATTTGAAACAATAGTTGTCTACATTTGAAACAACCACTAATCTCCAAAATGCATCGATCTCTAAGCGACTTCCCACAAATAGGGCATTGAGGAGTTGAACTCATAGTAATGAAGCTTATATGAATAATGGCTCTATAGGGATCTAGCCTCAATTGAGACATCCCTGACTATCCTGAGAGATCAACCTATGAAGATGTACGAAACAAGATATCCACACTCTTTATTCCACTATCATCACTACTCGGTTCGAACGAGCTTCCTATCCTCCCCTTCTTATTTTATTCCTTAACCTCTTTCTCTTCCATCTCTCTATTCTCAATCAGTCTCACCTTATCCACAATCTTAGAGAAGGAAGTAAACTCATTCGCAACCAACACTAAAAAAAAGGTGTACTCAATCCTCTTAGGAAGCCATGAATCCTAGCAGCTTCATTAGGTACAAAAGCTGGACCAAAATTATTCAACTGACTAAAGTTCTTCGCATAATCGGATATAGACATATCTGAAGTCTATACCAGCCTTTCAAATTCAGTATTCATCACCTCCCTTACACTTTTTGGGAGAAATTCACCCATTACCATCTCCTTAAATTGCTCCTAGGTAACATCCTTGTCACTTTGAAGCAAACCTGCCGCAATTCTCTTAAACCAGTCCTTTGCATCACCCTTCATTAAGTAACCTGCAAACTCTATTGCCCTTCTATCAGGAATCTCCAAAATATATACTTTATCTTCTATCTCCACAAGAAAATCAGCAGAGTCCTCTTCACCCTTATTCTCTGAAGGTCTCAGTTTCAAAAACTTCTCAAAAAAACTTCCTCTATTAGCGATACAACTTGTTGTCTCTTCTAGGTCACAAACTCAGCCAACTCATAGTTCCTTTGAAGTCGACCCAAAATTTAAGTTATGGTAGCTACATCTACAGAAGGTACAGAGGCCTCATTATTCCTCGTTCAGTCAATTGAACCCTCATCATATGAAGCAACTCACCTAGGAAGGCCTCGTCCTCGTCCTAGTCCTTGTCCACATCAAGAAGGCATCACATTACTATAAAATGAAGAGAAAAACTCATACTTATAACATAATGATATGTTGATCTATACCAAAGAAAGACAAAATAATGATGAAAAGGAATCTTATGCTTCGTAGTTTCCCTAATCAAACACACTCTTAGCTCATACAACTTACATTATCTTTATACTTCTAAATCTAACTATAATCGAAACCTTTATTCTGATACCACCTCTATCACACTCCAACTATGGCGGGACGATAATCTTAAGACATGGGTAGGTTTAAGATCACCGAAAATTTATAGAATCCATACTAACCTCAAAAACACAAACCCTGGATCAATAAACTTAAACAAATAAAACATAAACAAAAACATGCAAGCATTCTAAGACCATTTATAGTCCAACAACTGTCTCAACTTAAGAAAATCAAAGTCTTTCCATTTTATTTCATTAAATCACTTCATACATTGATCCTTTCATTCTATAGAGTGTCTAGACAAAGATAAAAAAGCTTTAACTTTTATAATTGCAAACTTAAAGAAATAAACTTATACATCTTAAGCTTCTTTGGTGGAGAAGAATGATTAAGAAGCTTTGACCAAGAGATTTTGTCAACTTAGCTCCTATCCTCTAATCTACACCCGAAACTACAAATGATATGGTGAGCCGCCAACTCAGTAAATTATGAAATTCATTCACATATGGGGTTCATACCAGAGCAGTAAATCTATGTATACATATATATTCATATCATTTAGTTAGTATCAAAGAACATTACATATGTGCTGAAGACAAACAGGCACCGAGGGTACATCCGTCCTGATAGAAACATACATTACAGTGGGAGAACTCAGGGTAAAACATAACCACTATCCCAGTGAGTCTCAATATCATAACAGTGGGAGATCAAATGGGTGGAATAACACCTCAAACCCTATAAGTCTCAATAATAGTAGGGGATCAAATGAATGGGACGACACCACCAACCCCAAAAGTCTCAGAAACATAACAGTAGGAGATCTCAATACATTCTGACTTTGTTTATAAACCTTGTCAGTCGAGCCACCGATACACATGGTCTAATGGATTATTTTCCATTAGTTAAAGCATTTTGTCTGTACGTGGTCAAGGCTAAGAATTGGCTTGGTAGGATCATCATTATAAATATTAGGTTAGCCCAATGGCTTAGTCATTATCAAAGATCATTTTAACATTTTAAATGGCTTTCAGTATTTAAGAAATGAAACAACATGACTTTTATGTCTCAATAGACAGTAAGAATATTAATAATATCATAACAATGTATCATTTTTGTTATTAAGAACAATAAAGGAATGGAATTCAATAGAAAAAATATATGGTGGTCTTACTATGCGTTCATGCATTTCATAACTCACCTCACTAACCATAACTTCTCCAATAAAGTCAAATTATCATCATTAAAACTTTGATCATCATTAAGTTAAGTATCTAACATCTTAGGCTCACTAGAATGTTGATCTATACTAACACTAGACCGAACTCTTCTAAAGAAAACAAGAAGGATGATCTATCACTTGGATCATGGGTTCAAATGAGATCGGATGGCTACTTTGAAGAGAAAAGAAGAATTTGAAATATAGCTTGAACTTAGAAATTTTTGAAAAATAATGCAGATCTTTAAATAATGAGAAGAAAGAGAAGAAATGAGGAAGTTTACATTCTGAATGGGTTAGATATCTTTATATAGAGGAAAATAATGAATAAAATAATTCTTAGTGGCAGATAGTTGGTCAAAAATTGTTTATTGGGAAGGTAAATTGGATTCACAGACATACCTTTTTCTACAAAGTCTGTTTATTGGGTAAATAACTTTTAATTTGGGCCATTCATTTTTCTAGGAAACTATTAGTGGTAACTGGCTTTCAACCCTAACCATGCCCTTCCTATCAAATCTTTTCATGGGCACTGTTCATGAAAATATCTTACCATCTTAAGCCGTACAAATAGTCAAACACGTGTAACATCGTCAAATACTTAAACTTCTAACTATAACTTATCTCAAACTTAATTCAAAATTAAACTTAAACTTATCTATGCACTAAACAAGACTATACAAATACGAGCCTAACAACTCACCTTAGAAGCCTATACAAACTTTTATAGCATCGTTATCAAGTTCTCAACTCATCTTCATGCACATACAAATATATGTAGCCTCGTTCTGAGTTCGCCTGCTCTTTACACTTGTACCAAACTCATCAGCTTGCCTTGTATGAGTCAAACATATATGTTTGCTTCACTTCATCCTAACTCAAGTTCGTCTTCGTCATACCAAATATCTACTCTCTTTGCTTATATTGTGTCCTTTGACTCGGTTGCTTTTACTAAGTATGTCCATTCTCTTCAGACGTACCAAACTAAGCTTAGGATCATTTATCCTATTTCGAGCTCATCTTCATTTTCATCATACCAAGCTCCTCAGATCATCTTCGTCCTTGGTAACTCGTTTACCTTATCAACTTACTTATCCATACCTTGAGGCTTCATCTTCGTCAGCGAAGTCTTTTTCGTAATCAAGGCTTGTCCTTCCCATCAAAGCTTCTTCTTCATCTCATAGTCCTTTACTTCATAACCCTTTGCCTCATTATCAAGACTCATCCTTACCATCGAAGCTACACTTCATCACAAAACTTCATCCATGGTGCCAGACGCTCATTCAAACAAAGAGTCTTCATGCTTACTTTCTTCTTTATCCCCGGTACCAGACACTTGTTTAAACAGAGAGTCTTCATTCTTCCTTACGTAAGTTCTCTAACCATCCCATCATCCTCATCATTTTCAGTAAAATCCTTAGATTTTAACTTAAGAGTCTTTACAATCAACCAAAAATCAGGGGTGTTACATTATCCCCTCCTTCATAAAAAATTGTCCTTAAATTTTGAAAACTCTTAATCCAAATGTTCTGCTTACTTTTTGAATGCATTATTCTATTACTCTGCTCATCAAGACATACCCAACTCCTACTCATGAGGTATCACTCTTTCTTTAACTCTCCCTAAGGGATCTTGCCCCGAAGCTTGACATATTGTCTGCACTAATCCTTGGCTCGACTTAATACCTCTTCCTATACTTCTCCTTCCATCATACCAATACTTTCCATCTAGACTGTAGGTTGAGAACCTTAGGGTTTATCAATTGGTGCAGCTCGTGGGCAATCATTCACAAAATGATCTGGCTGTTGTGAGGCCTCGCCCGAGCATCGGTCCGATCTGCTAAGGGAAAAGAAATGGTCTTCGGGAGAAACTTCACACATCTAGAACCTGCTATAAGTTCTGAAAATTGAATTTTGTATTTTGGCATTGTGAAGGAAGTCGCCACTTTAATTTTATTTATTTTTATTGGGAAAAATTAAAGGAAAACCCAAATGAAAATTGAGTCCAAATTATTTAATTAATCCAATTGGAAAAACACTAATCCACGAGTGTCCAAATAAAGCTCGGGGATCAGGTTTTGGTAATAAATAATAAATTTCTTTAGTTTGGCTAGAAGTACAAAATAACTTTATGTAAAGATGATTTTCATACATGAACATAGATAAAGATGATGAATGAAATAGTTATTAAAAGTGCAAGAATAAAACAGAATAAGATAAGAGGATCTTTTCTCTAGCCCTTATGGGTACTAGGAAAAGTACATATTCCTTAATTAATTTAATAAAGAAAATGCATAAAGGACATATAAAGCAATTAATAAAAGAAAGGGGAAAATATTATTTAAAATATTTTGGAGTTGATGCCTCAAAGATTGGCATGCCTGCGTATCCCTTTGAATGTGAATCAAACCCCACACAGTTCTTCCTACTTGTGAAGGAGGGGTTTACTCAAAAGAGATTTGATTTGGTTTATTAATTTAATTTAGATTTTAAATTAATAAGTTTTAGATCTTTTCAGATTTAGACCTAAATAAAGATGCAAGAGGATGATAAATTCTAAATTTGAATTTAGAATTTTAAAATATAAGAGAAAGGGATTATACCTTTGCTTTTCTTGGCTTTTCTGCGAATGGGGCGAGCTTAATTTCGGATCTGAGCTCCACTTTAGGATTAGGAACTCAAAATGAATAATAACAACTTTGAATTAAAATATTTTGGTGGGTGATGGATTTGGATATAAAAAAAGTGATTTTGGTGTATCGAAATCGATAGAGATTTAGATATCGAAGAGGCATTTTTCAGATTCCCCTTCTCTCCTCCTCCTTTTCTGAAGGGAGGAGGGGTTATTTATAGAGAAGAGGTGGTGAGGAGGTGAGAGGCATTTACAACGGCATGTCGGTGGTGCTGCGCCACCTTGCGGCAGGTTTGACTCAGGTCTGGTTTAGGTTTGGTTCAGTTTTGACCCGATTTGGCACTATTTTAGTTCATTTTGGCCCGTTTCTGATCCGATTTGGGCCTGATTTGATTCTATGGGTTTATAATTGAAAACCGGTTGTCTGGGGATGCAATTTTAAGGATTCATAGTTTCCCCCTCATCAGAATTGGCTTTTTTCAAAAAGCGATTCTTATGATAGTGAACCTGGGGAATAGGGATGGAGTAAAGAACCAAAGTGATGTCTAGGTCGGTGTTTAGACATATTTGGAAAAAATCTATATTCCCTGTCTGTTTGAGAAAATGAAAGTTATATTCTCGGTCTGTTTGGCTAAGAGAGCCTAAGGCTATCTTAGAATTGGTCCATTTTTAGAAGAGAAACATATTTCAGATTTAATGTACAAATCCTAAGACTATCTTAAGATAGGTCTGATTCTGAAGGAGATACCTTATTCAGATTTAAGGTATTGATCCTAAGGCTATCTTAAGATGGGTATGATTCTGAAGTTGAGATTGATTTGTTTGGGTAAAGGAAATGCCCCCCGGTATCTTTAGGAAGTGATAAAGATGGTCTGGGTCTGGGTCTGGGAAGCGATGAGGATGATCTCAGTCTTGGTCTGGGTTTCATCAGAGTTGATCTGTCTGGTAGGCAATTTTGAAGATCTAAAAATGGTCCTGCTCGATGGGATGATTGGATGGATTGGTCCTTTTTGGTAGGAGGAGAGTGAAGGTCCTTTCTGGAAGGATAAGATGATGGTCCTTTCTAGAAGGACAAGAAGATGGTCCTTTCTAGAAGGACAAGGTGATGGTCCTTTCTAGAAGGACAAGGTGATGGTCCTTTATGGAAGGATAAGATGATGGTCCTTTCTAGTAGGACAAGGTGATGATGAAGATTCTCTCTGGTAGAGGTTGAAAAAGTGATTCCCCTGTTTGGGATAAGAAGGGATGCCCCCAGTTTCTTTGGGAGATTTGTTGGATTAGATGGATGACGCTTTGATTTAGTTTTATGAAAAATTGGATTAATGCCCTGATTTAGTATTGATGATGTTTTCAGAAGTTTGGATCGATGATCTGTCTTGCTTCAAGAGCTCTGATTAGCGACTTGTTTAGTATGAAATGCTTCTTATTTTTGCAAATATTAGATACCTTGAATCTATGAAGGGTCAATTGATATGAAAATGCTGATTTTTATAGAGAAGGGTGCCCCCATTTTTGAATAATGAAGGAGAGTGGCTCAGTTGTTATGCCTCGGGTTTTGGCCTTTGGAGGAAGTAATTTTGAAAGGCTGAGTCAGGTTTTGCCTTGGAGAAAGTTATTTTGGAAGGTTGGGTCAGGTTTTACCTTGGAGAAAGTTATTTTGGAAGGCTGGGTCGGGTTTTACCTTTGATGGAAATCATGCTTGGAAGGCTCTGTCAGGTGAGGCCTTTTTAAAGGTGAAGATTGTGGGTTGTCTGTGTGTGACTTATCTGTTAAGAGTTTGTTTCTGGATATGACTTTTGAAAGTGTTTTGACCAGTTGACTTGCCACTTGATTTTACTTGTCCAAAGGACTTGGACTTTAGTGATGATATGATTTGCCAATGAAGCTTAGGCTTGGATGGTATGTTTTGCCAAGGAATATGGTATGATTTTCCAAGGAAGCTTGGGATTGGAAGGACTGTCTGTTTTGCCAAGGAGGTTTGGGTTTCGAAGGATTGTCTGTCTTGCCACTTGATTTTACTTGTCCAAAGGAGTTGGACTTTAGGGATGATGTGATTTGCTAAGGAAGCTTGGGCGTTGACTGGTTCAGGCCCTTTTTAATTAGCTTGAGGATGATTGGCCTAGGAGTCATTGCTCGACTTTGGCTTTACCAAGGAAATTGGGCTTTATAGATTATGAGTCCTGAGAGACTTGAGATTTTGGTGGGCTTGGCCCTTGCAATATAAGATTGTACTAAGGAGATTTAGGTTTTTGGTGGGCTTAGCCCTTGGAAGATGAGATTTTACCAAGGACACTTGGGTTTTTGGAAGGTAGGTTAAACCTTTTTGAAAGTGTTTGGGAGGTTGTATGATTTTGCTTTTGTAGTATAATTTATGGAGAAGATAAACAAGGCTTCTCTTATTGTCTGAGATTTGAATAGACTTTTAGAGTGACGAGACTCTTGAAAAGACACTAGATTGATGATGACAAATCAGAAGATGTGTCCTTAGATGGATGGTAAGAGCAATTTAGCTTTTTGTGACAAGTGTTTTAAAGGATATGCCTCCAATGAATGATAAGGGCTACTTAGTTGCTTGAGCTATGAGACGTGATGGATGATTTGAAGGATATGCCCTTACTAAATGAGGGCTACTTAGCTAGTTGAGTTAAGAGACGTGATGGATGATGGGAATGATATGCCCCTACTGAATGATAAGGGAAATATGACAGATTTGATAAAAGATGATATGGAGGACATGCTTGTGATGTCTTGACAAAAGACAATTCGGAAAGCGTGCCCTTCATGAAGGATCAGCCAGAAGATGATGATTTAAGAAGATATGCCTTTAATGTGGGATAAGAGCATAAGGGACAAAATGATTTGATCATGATGACTCTTCTTTTTAGCTCTAACTTTTGCCCGAGCCGCCCTTTCGGGTTTTCAACTCAACAAGCTTGTTCTAATTTCTGCCTAAGTCGCCCTTTTAGGTTTTCAACTTAGTGAGCTAATCAATGAATTTTTTGCCTAAGTTGCTTTTTTGGGTTTTCAACTTAGTGAGCTAATCAATGAGTTTTAGCATTTAAAGATTAATCCATCATGATCTGGGTTACTATTGTCCTTCGTCTTGGGGCTTTGACCTTTGTCTAGACCATTCCATTGAGTTCTTAGTTTAGAGAAACTTTGTGAGGACATTGGATCCATTTTGAGATTGTTGCCTCTTGTTGAGGTGTCTGTTTTTTTATCTAGACCATTTCATTAAATTTTGGTCCAGAGAGAAACCTTGTGAGGACATCGGGTCCTTTTTGAAATTGTCGCCTCTTGTTGAGGAGTTATGTTGGATTACCCAAAGTGCAATGGGTTACTTCATTAGATTGCCTTTAGCTTTGACTGCTACTATCCTTTGGTTGGGAGCTGGTGAAACTGCTGCTGATGTGGGCATAAGAATCCCTCAAGTGTTGATTGTTCCAAATCATGGTGCATTTCATAATGAAATACAAATGCTTGCCAAAATTCATTGATTTGATTTTGATTTTTGATTTTTGATTTTATCAGATTAAACAGGAAAGATGAGAATAGAGAAGTGCATATAAATGTTTTATTGAAAAAGGAGAATATAGTACAAAGACTCAGACTCATAAATGACAGACTCAGACTCGAACTTGGAATTTGAACATAGACTATAAATATGGACTAAAACTCGAATTTAGATTTGGACTCGGTCTTTGGACTTGGAATCAATCTCAAACAGGTCAGATTAGCTGAGCTTAAACTTCTCCATAACATGCTACTTAGGTAGAGGTGAGGTGGGGTCTGTTTTCCACTTTGGTGAAGATGCATGGAATTATGTCTTCAGGTTGAAAGGAAGATGAGATCAAGGCATGTTGGTCTTAGCCTCAAAGGTCATGGGGTTTAGATTCTTCATCACTATTCAGATCGATGGTGGAAAATTCAAGTTGAAATGATCCACTTGGGATGTAATCTTCAACCTTAGCTGATGGGCTTGGTAAGCTGGGAGTAGGTTCTTGACAAGGATAGGCTTGGGAAGATATTAGGTTAGCAGATGGGCTTGGTAAGCTGGGAGTAGGTTCTTGACAAGGATGTCCACCTGTTCTTGTTCGGTTGTTCTGTTTATCATTTGAGCTGCTTTAGCCCTCCACCTTGTAAGGAATGTGGAGAAGGACTCATTCGGAAGCTGTTTGGTGGTTTTCAAGTCACGCCTAGTGACATCCACTTCACTGTTGTAATGATATTGCTTGATAAAGGCTTGACAGATATCATCCCAGGTCCTTTTCTGGTTTTTGTCTAATGAAAGGAACCATCTTAATGCTGCACCAGCTAATGATTGTTGGAACAGTTGTGCAAGGAGCTTGTTATTAAGTCTTAAAGGCTGTATTGTCCACATATATATCATCAGATGAGTCTTGAGGCAAGTGGTTCCATCAAATTTCTTAAGTTCATGCATTTTGAATTTGGGTGAAAGCTTAGCATCAGGGAAAAGGGCTAAGTTGTCCACATCAGTCAGGTCATTGCAGTGCTTTAAGGATTTGATGGCTTTCTCCATCACTTTAAATTTCTCCATGAATGTTCTCAGGTTAGGGTGAGAGAAAGCTTCCTCCCTTTGAAAAGTATTCGCAGGAGATGTAGCAGGTTGGGTAATGATGTTTCGAACCTCACTGGTTTGAGGGGTACTAGTAACAACCTTTCCCTTGTTTGTAAGGTCAATGATTGTTTTGGGTGATGAAGTAGTGTTATTATGGGTTTGGGCCGGAACAAGATTGGCCTAATTTAGATTTAGGGTGATATGGTCCAAAGCTGTGTTTGGCTTAGTCGATTTGAGGCTAGCTTGATTAACATGGCTCGTACTTCTTTGATGATGGATTGCCTGTGTTCTTCAAATTGGGCTTGTTGAGCATTCAGAATTGCTTGAAAATTCTCCTCTTGTTTCTTAAGGAGATTGGTCATAAATGTAGTCAGGGCAGCCATGTCAGTTGGATCAGCCATTGGTACCTTTAAGTAAAAAACCAAAGGAAACCCTGTAAGTGGCGGGTGAGGATATGGAAAGAGTATATAGATTCTGAGGGAAAAGGATCCCTTATGGTGTTGTGGGTCAACTGTTCTTGGGCTTTGAGTATGATGGGTAAAAGGTATTATGCTTTGGGGATTTGCCAAGGTCTTGGGCTTAGGGTTGTATGTTGCGTGAAAGGTATTTAGCTTAAAGATTTGTGGGGTGAAGGTGATTGGGTCAAAAGTGTTTAACCCTTCTTCGGTTCAAGGCTTCACTTAAAAATGAATGCATATTGTGCAATATGGATGCATGATGAAGATGCAGATGTGTAAGGGTTTTGATTTATGGAACATACAACATAAGGTCAAGTTCTAGGTTCATTACATGAAAAAGTAAGGGTGGCTTGAATTGGGTACCCGTCACACTAGAGCAGCTAGATACCCAACCACATGTGAGTCAAGGAGCTTCATATGGTACAAGCATACTCGTTACACCTTTAAAAAAGGTTTAAAGGATACGTTGTGGGCTGGATGATTTCACTATCGGCAAATAGACCCAAGAAGGGTTACCCACTCGATGTTACTTTCAATCCATTATTTTCTTAGGAAATTAGGGTTTTGGAAAAAAGAGTCCATATATAATGATGCATGAAAAGTTATTTTGAAACTAAAGCCAAACCTTGTATTTTACCAAAAGTAATCCACTTTTCTCTTTTACTTGAAAAAGATTTAATTGTCCCTAGTGGAGTCGCCAACTGTGAGGCCTCGCTTGAGCACCAGTCCGATCCGTTAAGGGAATCGAAATGCTTTTCGGGATAAACTCCAAGCATCTGGGACCCGCTATGAGTTCTAGAAATTGAATTTTTTATTTTGGCATTGTGAAGGGAGTCACCACTTTAATTTTATTTATTTTTATTAGGGAAAATTAAAGGAAAACCCAAATGAAATTGACTCCAAATTATTTATTTAATCCCACTGGAAAAGCACTAATTCACGAGTGACCAAATAGGGCTCGGGGATCAGGTTTTGGTAATAAACAATAAATTTCTTTAGTTTGGCTAGAAGTACAAAATAACTTTATGTAAAGATGATTTTCATGCATGAACATGGATAAAGATGATGAATGAAACAGTTATTAATAGTGCAAAAATAAAACAAAATAAGATAAGAGGATCTTTCCTCTAGCCCTTATGGGTACTAGGAAAAGTACATATTCCTCAATTAATTTAATAAAGAAAATGCATAAAGGACATATAAAGAAATTAATAAAAAAAAGGGAAAAATATTATTTAAAATATTTTGGAGTTGATGCCTCAAAGATTGGCATACATATCCCTTTGAATGGGAATCAAACCCTACGCAGTTCTTGCTTCTTGCGAAGGAGGGGTTTACTTAAAAGAGGTTTGATTTGATTTATTAATTTAATTTAGATTTTAAATTAATAAGTTTTAGATCTTTTCAGATTTAGACCTAAATAAAGATGCAAGTGGATGATAAATTCTAAATCTAAATTTAGAATTTTAAAATGTAAGAGAAATGGATTATACCTTTGCTTTTCTTGGCTTTTTTACGAACGGGGCGAGCTTAATTCTGGATCTGAGCTCCACTTCGGGATTAGGAACTCAAAATGAATAATAACAAATTTGAGTTAAAATAATTTTGGTGGGTGATGGATTTGGATATAGAAAAAGTGATTTCGGTGTATCGAAATCGACAGAGCTTTAGGTATCAAAAAGGCGTTTTTCAAATTCCCCTTCTCTCCCCCTCCTTTACTGAAGCAAGGAGGGGCTATTTATAGAGAAGAGGTAGTGAGGAGGTGAGCGCCACTGGCGGCATGTTGGTGGTGACGCCTCTGGCCTGGGTTAGGTCTGACTCAGGTCTGGTTCAGGTTTGGTTTAGTTTTGACCCGATTTGGCACTGTTTTGGTCTGTTTTGGCCCATTTCTGATCCGATTTGGGCTTGATTTTACTCTATGGCTTCGTAATTGAAAACCAGTTGTTTAGGGGGTGCAATTTTAAGGGTTCACAGTTGTCTACATTTGAAAGAACCACCAATCTCTAAAACGCATCGACCTCTATGCGACTTCCCACAAATAGAGTATCGAGGAGTTGAACTTGCAATATTGTAGCTCATATGAGTAGTGGCTCTAGAAGGATATAGTCTAACTTGAGACATCCCTGACTTTCCTCAGAGACGAACCTATAGAAATGTATGAAATGAGATATCCACACTCTTTATTCCACTGTCATCTCTGCTCGGTTTGAACGAGCTTCCTATCCTCGCCTTCTTATTCTATTCCTTAAACTCCTTCTCTTCCATCTCTCTATTCTCAATCAGTCTCACCTTATCCACAATCTTAGAAAAGGAAGTAAACTCATTCGCAACCAATACTAAAAAAAAAGGTGTACTCAATCCTCTTCAGAAGCCATAAATCCTAACATCTTCTTTAGGTACAAGGGCTGGAGCAAAATTACTCTAATGACTAAACTTCTTCATATAATCATATAAAGACATATCTTAAGTTTATACCAGCCTTTCAAATTCAGTAGCTCTTACCTCCCTTACGTTCTCTAGGAGAAATTCACCTATTACCATCTCCTTAAACTGCTCCCAAGTAACATCCTTACCGCTCCGAAGCAAACTTGCTACACTTCTCTTAAACTAGTCCTTTGCATCACCCTTCATCATGTAACCAGCAAACTCTATTGTCCTTCTATCAGAAATCCCTAAAATTTGTACTTCATCTTTTATCTCAGTAAGAAAATCAATAAGATCTTCTTCACCCTTATACTCCGAAGGTCTCAATTTCAAGAACTTCTCAAAAGAAACTTCCTCTACTAGCGGTACAACTTGTTGTCTTTGCTGGGTCACAAACTCATCCAATAACTCATAGTTCCTTTGAACTTGATCTAATTTTTGAGTTATGGCAGCTACATCTATAAAAGGTGCAGATGACTCATATTCCTCGTTCGGATAACTAAACCCTCGTAATATGAAGCAACTCACATAGGATGGCCTTGTCCTTGTCCTTGTCCACATCAAGGAGGCATCATGTTACTATAATACGAAAGGAGAAACTCATACTTATTACATAATGATATGTTGATCTATACCAAAGGAAGACATAACAATGATGAGAAGAAATCTTATGCTCTGTAGTTTCCCTAATCAAATACACTCTTAGCTCACACAACTTGTACTATCTTTATACTTTTAAATCTAACTATAATCAAAACCTTTGTTGTGATACAACCTCTGTCACAACCCAACTCCTATGGCGTGACGGTCCTAGGGCATAAGTAGGTTTAAGACTACCAAAAATCCATAGAAACCATACTAACCTCAAAAACACATACCCCGAATCAGCAAACTTAAACAAACAAAACATAAACACATAAGCATTCTAAGAACATTCATAGTCCAACAAGAGTCTCAACTTAAGAAAATCAAATTCTTTTCATTTTATTACATTAAAATCACTTTATACATTGATCCATTCAGTGGGTATGCAAGAACATTACATATATGTCAAAGACAAATAAGCACCAAGGATACATCCATCCTGGTAGAAACATACATTACATTGGGAGAACTCAAGGTAAAACATAACTATGAGGCCTCGCCCGAGCACCGGTCTGATCCGCTAGAGGGGATCGAAATGCTCATTTGGGTTTGAACTCACGATGGAACCCTCGGGTTCAGATTGGTTAATTTTGAAAAATGTTTTAGAGTCGCCACCTTACTTTATTTTTATTTGGGAAAATATAAGGTAAAAACCCATTTTGACTCCAATTATATCCCAAAGGAAAAGATCACTAGCCTCGAAACCAAAGAGGATTCGGGGACTAGGTTTTCGGTTCATTTTAATTAGTTTG
>CATKHJ010901992.1:0-20845 GCA_949750685.1 Vernicia montana
AAAAAATATTATATTTATAAATTTTATTAATTTGAGTGTCATGCTATTGAAAATAATTTGATATTTTACAATTTTGTCTAAATAAATAATTTTGTATTGATATAAATAATATACTTGATAAATGAAAAAAATTCCACAGCACAAGGGCGGGTCAAGGTTTTGAACGTCTTAGATAAAATCATAAAATGAGGCATTTAATGTGAAAAAATCCAATATAAATAAATAAGTTTAAATTAAACTATTTTCTTTATAAGCAATTTTTAATTTTATTAACGTTAAAGTGAAAACTAAATCATAGACAAATATTCCAGACTTCTAAGTTTAAAAAAAAAAAAAAATAGAAAAGCATAGTACAAATTGAATAATAATTTCAAATAAGACAAAAAATCCAAAAATAGAATAGTAAAAATATAGTTAATTAGGAAAATTCAATAAAAGTTAATTAGAATATAGTTATTGTTAGTACTAATTTCTAGGTTACTACTATTTTTGTAAATTAATTTTTAGAATGTTTCTATTTTATAGGTTTTTTATTATGTTATATTTTTAAAATTTTAAGTTTTCCCTACTTTATTTTGTTAAAATACTTCATATATAAGGTCTTTATAATTAGCTGGTTTAAAATAGTTGTCTTAATCGCTTTATCCACTGAGCTGTCCTTAAAGTATTGTGTGGATTATGAACTAGTAAATATATATAAACCGTGAAAAAGATCAGATTAGGCATTAAAACATGCCACGTAATGCAAACTTGATTAATTGTATTATCTATTAAGTATTAACACTACATAGTTTACAATTACAAGGATATAAAAATCTTCCGTGACATAAGAGAGATGCCAGATGGAGACTAATAATAGCAAGAAAAATTTAAGTGAAAAGAAGCATGAACTTGTATATTGCATGTGATTGCTTTCTTGCCCCATACTTTTAAAATTAGCTTAATAAATATCAGAAAATTATTGACTTAGACTCAGATTAATTAATATCAAGAAAATTTTATTAATTAATTAGTTAATTAAAAAAAAAAAAAAGATTCGGACCATTTAATGAGCCCAATCGTACTGTTGGCAACAAAGTTGGATCTTAGGCCCAATGTAAATCTTCACATTGGACCATAAACATGTAAATTGATTGGGCTAATTTGGTTTAAAACAATAATTTAGTTTTATTGTTTATTTTGTAATGATCATTTATTTCCTTGCGACATTGGCCAAAGAAAATAAATTTTGCTTATCAATTTATCATAAATCTCCTGTCCGCATGTGGGAAATTTAATATCATCATATCCAAATTTAATTTAATTAATTAATTAAGCATGCACAAAAGGTACTATTATTCCATATTAATGCATTAATCATTATAAATTATCCCTAATCTTTACTCATGAAAATGGGTTTAATTTGCCAATTAATCTCTGAGTGAAAGAAAAAATAAAAAATGAAAGGCCTGTTTTCCAAACTCTCTGGTATGATCCAATTCATTGTGCAGGGGTTTTCCTTAATTATTAATTTTATGTATTAGCAATAAAATGTTGACTTAATTAATTTGTTTGGTAAATTATATTTCAGGGAAGAAGAAATCAAAGAAAACAAAAGCTCCAAGCAATGATGAAACACAAGCACCCGTTACTGATGATAATCAAGCGGTGAACACTAATTATACAGTGGACAAAGGTGAAGGAAGTGGAAAATCTGAGATTAGTACTAATAACGAAGGTGAAACAGCTGCTAATAATCAAGAAAATACAACACTAGTAGTTTCTAATCCTTCTCAAGATTTGAATCAACAAGAATTGATTAATTATGATCTGTATAATCAAGATTTGACATATGATATTCGCCAAAAACTGGGTCAGATAGAATTTTATCACAAATCATATGAATGGATGAATTATTCGTCTTGGAATGATCGTGTTCATGGTAATGATAGAAACTACAGATAATGTAGAAGAGTCATTGATTCCCTAATTAAGCTTGGGGGAGAATTAATTAAGCCTTATTGGGTTTTCTAAGATAATAATTAAGTATTTAATTAATTAGGAAGTAAAATAAGTAATTTGATGGTACTAGCACAGATGGTCATGTGCACCTTGAGATAACAAGAAAAATGTACTCATCAGTCTATCTTATTTAATATATATATTTACAATAATAAATCATTTGTCTCCCAGTATGTATATTATATATGCTTATTATATGTTATGCTGAAATTGATATTATTATGTGAAGCATTAAATATTTTTATTATATAAAGAAAAAAAAATCCTATAAAGGAAGATAAGAAAACTCTTGTATAGGCATATACAATTTCTCCTATTTATATAGTAAAAAAAAAAATTAAGCTTAATAAAAATTAAAGCTCAAATTTCTTTTTAAGCTTTTAATATATAAATTTCATTTTTTTATTTTTATTGAGAATGAGATTTAATATTAGTAAAACTCAAATTATAATATTATTTTTAAAATAATCTCATCTTACCACTAAATTAAAAAATTAATTGTTTTTTTTTTTTTTCCTCTCAACTCTCTTACAAGGCACACGTTTATTATATATATTACATGTCACACTTGTTAAAATTTTTATTGTGTTTAGTTTTTCAATCTTTTCCTGGCTACATAGTACATATCATATATTTGGCCATCAAAAGGGTTCAAAAAGAATTTTTGTTATTTTTTATGGATTTTTTAAAAATATATTTATAATTCTTAATGGGAAAAGCTATTGTTAGAATTTGATGAGTTTCTTACAAAGTTACAATTATAGAGGCAAGAGCTATATATTTTTTGCTTATTAAATAATAAGTTATTTAATATATACATTGTACTTAAAAAAAAATGGACTCTAATTGGTGGATTTAACTTGTTTTAAGTACATGTTAATTACTGCAATTTTTAATAAAACAAGTTATTTAAGATATGGGCTTTTTCTCTCCTTCCATTTGATTATTCTTTTTGTAAATACCCTTTGACATGCATTTCATGATGCGTATAATATTTTTTCCTTTATAAAAATCTAATAATAAACCTTATTAATGTGTTAATTATTTTATTTAGAAAAGTAACGTACGTATAATCTCTATATATTTATATATGAGAGAAGAAAATGTTTTTTTTTTTTTTTTTTTATAATCGAACTCTGATTGGTACTTGAAATTACCATTTATCATGAAGACTATAATTTGAAAATGATTTTAATATTATTAATAAAAAAACAAAATAATAAAATGTATGTGAACCCTTTTATGGGTTATTTTAGTCTGAACTTTTTAGTCAATCAAACATTTTTTTTCTTTTATTTGGATCAATCATAGTTGTACTCTCAAAATATTTATCACTTTAAAAAATTAATAAGACTTTAATTTTTTTTTTTCTCAGTTATATCTTTATTATTTACTCTATAATTAATGCACATATTATTCATTATTTTATAATCAATAAGGGTAATTTAATCATCTTATTTTTAAAATTTAAAGTAATTAATTACTTCTTAATTTTTATGAAACAATAAAAAACGACGTATAAAAAGGAACGGAGAGGATAACTTGTAACTCATAATTAATATTGTTTATGGGCCTTAAGCTTTTTTTAATACCAGCAAGTTCTTTTTTTTTTTAGGGGAAAAAAAAACATTTTATCTCCAATAAAAGATTAACAACTCTTCACATCATTTTGAGAAAAAAAAAACAAGATATATGTCATAATTAGCTTATGCTGTGCTAGTGAAAATTATTGATAAATCTGCCCTTAATTATTATTATTATTATTGAACATTAAAAATTAAAGAAAAAAACAGAAAAACCATGGTAACCGTCTGCCCAACCCCTTATAACTAACGATTAATTCCACACCAGATTAACAAATCACACTCCTCCACGTGTCAACTTATTCCCGCCAAAAAAACTTCCCTACCACTAACCATCTCTCTCACATTCTCACATTCTCACTTTCATACACTCTCACCATTCTCTCTCTCTGCAACTAAACCCAGAAACCAGAGAGCAAAAATCTCCATTAATGGCTACCAAAATTCTCATATTCTTCACCCTCCTCTCTTTCCTTTCCATTTCCTCTCCTCTCCCCACCTATACCATTCTTGACGCCGCCAATGTCCTCTTCAATTCCGGCTACAGTTCTATGGCTCTTATTATCGAATTGGGCTCTCAATCCATACTCCCACCAATTAACTCTCTCACCATCTTTTCTCCTTCTGATACTGTTTTCTTTGAATCAGGCCAACCCCCTCTCTCTCTACTCAATTTCCACTTCTCTCCACTTTCTCTCTCTCTTGATTCCCTCAAATCTTTGCCTCCTGGTACCAAGATCCCTACTCTGTTAGCCAATCACTCTCTCATCATTACTTCATCACCGTCTGATGGTGATCAGGTTTCAATAAATGGGGTCAAGATTAATGGGTCTGAGATTTATAAAGATGGGTCTTTTGTAATTTTTGGAATTGACAGATTTCTTGATCCTGATTTTGAGGTTTCTGGGTTCATCAATGGGAGGCCTGTTCATAGTTTTGAATGCTCTGTTTTGGATGGTAATGGCGGCCACTTGTTTGAGGAGGCGATTGGGGCTTTGAGATCAAAAGGGTACTCTGTTATGGCCTCGTTTCTTGATTTCCAGTTGGCAGAGTTCAAAGACCAGACGATGTTAACAATCTTTGCTCCTGTCGATGAAGTAATGAACAATTTTATTGGGGATTTCAGATATTATCGATCGATCTTTTTTAGGCATTTTTTGCCTTGCAAGATTTCAAGGAATGATCTGGTTAATTTTGATAATGGGGTGGTTCTACCCACTTATCTGGAGGGATTCATGATAAGTCTCACCAAATCTGGTAGTATTCTGCTTGTTAATGGAGTTGAGATTATAGCTCCTGATTTGTATAACAGCAGTTGGCTTGTTGTTCATGGGGTTCGCGGGAGTTTTGTGGTTCAAGAGAAACCTCATGGTGAAATGCCAGAGAACTCTTCAACAGGGAGCAGAAGCAATGACTCTGAGACTTTAGTAGCCCCTGATTTCATCTTTATCATATCCATTTGTTTTCTGTTTCTCTGCATCTTTTGACATAACGCCTAAATCTTGTAGAAGAAAGAATTGGTGTTCTATTAGTTTTGATGCTGTTAATGGACCTCTATCCCTAACCGATTTGGTGTGAATTAAGAGAGCTATTATCTGATATTTTACTTGGACAAATGCTATAAGAAATCAATTGGTGCTTGCATGATTTCTTCTTTCAATTGATCTGATTTCATTTAATGGAGCCTCTGACAATGAAATTTGAACAGATGATTTGAGAATCAAGTTCTGCTGAAATTTGTGTTAATATAACCAAATATTATCTGTGGAGCTGATGAGTGTTGTTACATTGATATAGTGGGAAAGGACTAATTTTGAAACTCTCACTTGTAGTATGCTTTTTGAATGATTGTGGATTTCAACTATCTTGCCTACCACTCTACCAGGCTCCTCTCTTTGGTCTGTTATCTTAATACTTGTATGCATGAAACATGAGCAATATAACTTTTTATCTTGAATCTTTTTTAAGCTTTAGGCCAAAGTAATTAAAGGTATGGAGAACCTGACTATTGTTACAATATAATTATTGTAGTTAGTGACCTCCATTGTAGAACTTAACACTCTTGAGATTTTATGATCTAGTTTACTTTAGAAGATTATTTATATGGTCCTTTAAACCAATTGCATTTAGAAGCAATTGTAGAAGCTATGATAGTTTTAGCAGTATGAAAATTATATAAACCTTAGGGACTGAGTACTGCAAATTTTTAAAGAACAGAGCAAGAGAAAATTTGTGTTTAACTATGGCATCAACTTTCTGCCCCTTATGTTTCTGTTCTCTCTCAAATGACAGTGTATATGCCTACATGGTACAGTTTCACAAGAGGAATGTTTTATGCAAAGCACTGGGCAGGTAGCCTTTGACAGGCACATGTTTGTCCAAATGGAACCCATTTATTAATCCCAATCAATCAAATTGGAAAAACAAAATCATCTACCATGTTTGAAAATTAGATACTATTGTACAATTTAGAAAGGAGACAGATGAAGAAAATTTTATAACACTGACCAAGGGTCATACATGCATTAAAACATGTCACAAAGTCCCAATCTGATATCGCATCAGGGCTTAGGGGACCCAAATCCAGCGGATAAGCTGTTCATGGAAGTCTCTAATAACCTTGAGACGAACAATTTGACAGTAAGCCTTAGCATCTTTTGCAGACATCGCATCTTTTGCAGAAATCCTCAACCAACAAATGGAGTTTTCCTTAGCTTATCAATCTTCTGTGTCAAAACCACAACAGTATCCTTCTCGCCCTTATCAAGAAGAGCTTGTTTCAGATTGCTAAACATAGCTGCTGGAGGCCGGATACCCACATCCAACATTTCCTGAAAGTATTTGCAAGCCATATCTAGCCTATTTTCATGGCACAAACTGTTAATTAGTATAGAGAACATATGCATCCCAGGAAGGATTCCCTTTGCCTTCATCTGATCCCAAACCTTTATTGCCCTATCCACTCTCTCCATGTTACAAAACATTCTGACTATAATCTCATAGGTACTAACAGTTGGCTCGCATCCCTCCTCACCACTCATTTTCTGGAAAACTGAAAAAGCTTCTGCTGTCTTCTGAGTCTTTATCAGATGATGAAGAATTATGTCGTAGGTTCTCGAATTTGGACCAATCCCATATTTCCTCATCTCATCAACCATCCTATACGCATCATCCATCCTCATTGACCAACAATAAGCTCCCACAACAGCATTGTAAGTAGGGGCCTCAGGAGCAAACCCACTAGCCTTGGATCGATCAAAAAACTCAAGAGCTTCATTCAACCTCTTCTCAGAACCTAACCCATTAATCAAAGTACAAAAAATATGAGGACTAGGCAAGCAATTCTTGGCTTCCATCTCTCGAAACAACTGAATTGCATCATCATACTTCATAGCCTTACAATATGCATTGATAAGAATACCATATGTCACAACATCAGGTTCAAAACCCTCAGCTTTCATTTCCCTATAAACCTCATCCAACTTCAACAAGTTTTTCTCTTGACCCCATCCCTCTAGCAATATCGTGTAAGACTTAATATCAGGTTCGAATCTTCTCTTTTTCATTTTATCAAACACATCTTGTGCGCTCTGAACCTGCCTCGACTTGCTCAAAGTATCAAACAATCTATTAAAATCTGATGATTCAATCTTCAATCCAAACTTCTCCATTTTCTCAAACGTATCTATTGCTTCTTTGACTTTCTTTGCTCTCGCATATCTCCTGGAAATTAATGCGAAAGTCTCTTTATTTAATAGCCTTTTCCGCTTCATGTCATTAACCAAATCCCATACCATATTAAACTGCTTGATCTTGCCTAGAGATTCAATCAAAGCATTGTAGCTCTCTGTGCTGTAAATGAACCCTTTTTGCTTCTCTGTCCATCTAAAGAACGATAATGCAAGAACACCTGCATTGCTTAACCTTTTCAATACCTCAAGTACCAAAGCTGGTGATACCTCAATCGAAGCCTTATCGAGTAAATTCTCAAGGCCAGAATTGGGGTTTTCTGACAATAATCTGCAGATTTTTTCAGCATTTTCAATGATTTTATAGGTAAAAATTTCTGAGTTTTGGTTATCAGCGTCGATTAGGACTCGCGTTTGCTTCAAATTATCATGAATTGACCTGTAAAAGCTAAAATTAGGGTTTAACAGAGACCGATATGGGCTTTCAATGTTGATGATAGTTGAATTAAAAGTGAAAGTTTGCTTATTGAAGCTCTGTTGTGAAGTATTGAGTGATCGGATAAGAAAAAATTCAGGACATAAAAGAGTAGAGTAGTAAAGATGGTGTGTTCTTGGTGTTCTTGAGAGAAGATATAAGAATCGAGAATGACACATTTTTGTGAGAAAATCAGATTTATCAAACCCAAATGCAGTGAAGCGTTTAGGGTTTTGTTGGCAGGAAATGACCAAAGTGAAACTAAAATAGTTGTTACTAAATGGGACTTACAAGATTGATTAAGCTTGGAATTTGCAGGTGGAAGGTGAACCACTGCCTAAAACGACATCTCACATCAGGGCTAATGGTGGAAATGCCAAAATAAAATTACTTGACGTGTAATTAATTTCAAGTATTGGCAGACTTATCCAACTCAATTGAATCAATTCTGATCCCATCTACATACATATTTAACTCAATAGTAAAATTCAATTCAATTAATTCATTTATTTGAAATAAATTTTAAAGTTTAAATTTTATTGTTTGAAATAATTGAAAAATAAAAAGAAAATATACTTATTTTCTTATTTTACTTTTTTAAACTAAGACTTTGAACTTTTAATAGTGAATTTTATTAAATGAATTAAATTCTTACAAAATTTTTTTTTTTTTGCATTAAATAAATTTTTAATAGTGAATTTCATTAAATGAATTAATTGAATTGAATTGAATTTTTTTTAGCATTAAATGAATTTTTAATAGTGAATTTCATTAAATGAATTAATTGAATTGAATTTTTATAAAATTTGAGTTTTCATGGAACAATTAGTTTTCAATCCGATCTAATTAAGCTTAATTATTCAAAATTCCTTTGTTAGCTCTAAAAGTACTCTACATTTCCTCAAAAAAACATAAGTACTTTCTAGAGCTGACACAGATTTATGGGGATAAATTGCTCTTTCTGTATAGCTCATCCGATGAAGTAATTAAAAAGAAAAAAGAAAGAAACTTAGTTCGTCATTCATTTTACTTTTGAGCAACAATTATTTCACATGAATTCACTGAAACGGATTTCACTTATCATTGGATTTGCAGGGTCCATCCATGATGCAGTCCACAAAGCAGAGACATTGTGTTCACATTTGAATTCATGTGAAATAGCACAACTTTCCCACCTTTAAAATGTCATGATCAAATTATAATAACAAAACGTGGTTAACTGAGCACAAAATTAGAATTAAATGAATGATCTTCTGTTACAACATTGGAAGAGTGCTTGACAACAACAGAACTTCAACATACAATAGCATTGCTAATAGCAGCACTAAGAGGGAGTCCTCTTATTGATTGAAACTGCCGGTCGCTCCAGAATAAATACCAGCCCCCATGACAGGATACAATAAAAAAAAAACCCCAAGTGAATTCACTTGCTTCCCCCTTCAATTCTGCCTATCCTATAAGCATACGTAGCCTATGATTGGAGAAGCCCCCAAAATGAACCTAAAGATCAAAGAATCAATCTCTAGCGATGGTCATCCATTGAATTTGTAGACAAAATTCAGATGCAAAAATTTGCACCTAGTCTTGGACAATGAACCTTTAATATGCACTTTCATTTGCACTGATTCATCTGCGAATTCCACTCATCTAGAAGGTTTTTGATGGTCTCTTCAAATTTTTTTGCCTGACTCCCAGGCTTAACAACATTGACATCACCCCATTGAGAGCAAGGATCCATCCACCAGTTCTTCCGGCCAGTGCACCAAGCACCCGGAGCAGCTCGATCATGCCCACGCTGGAGGATCTTCTCATCAACCATGTCCAGTACAGGATCATTCCTCTTGAACTGTCTCGCAAAAGCAACTCCACTTTGAACCATTTGATCATAATCAGTAACATTCAGAAAATGTGGTTCCATCTTTGGAGGATTGTCCCAGACCACATATCTTAGATCACTGTTTACAGTAGTATTCTTAAACTCTGGTGCATTGCAAATGACAGAGTGGAAATAGCCCTCTTCGGATAACATCACATTATTGAAGTACATGAGAAGGGTCCGTGGAAGGTTATCCCAACCAAGGATACAAAATTCAAGGAATGATCGGCTCAAGATGACCCATGGAGAACCTGCAATAGGAGAAAGAACTGTTATCACTTAGCATTCCACAAAATTAATGAATACCTAGAGCTTCAGTTTTTAACTCTGTATAAAAAGCATACTGTTGAGAGTAGACTTTGCCTGTAAATACTTTGAAAGCATCAGGTGTTGGCCGCTTCTCTGTAGCATGAAAAATCTGGCTCCTCCTTGCTAGGTAAATTCCAGGGTCAACAATAATAGGTTGGAACCTTTGAGGTCTGCAACAAAATCAGGCACATATATTTCAGATTTACTTTTACTTCTGCAACACAGGAGTACAATCAAATTTACCAAGAAGGGGTTGCCTACTCTTTCCACCCAAGGTAGCTGGTGTGATCTATGAAATTGAGGTCTCTGCTAACAGCGGAAAACACATGGGACAAATCTGGAAGCAGATAACAAAAGCAAATATAAAAAAGTTAGAACAGTCTCATAAAGGAAAATGACAGTTGAATTTATATAAAGGTGCACAGAATAAGCCTTAAAACACATTAAATGACAGCTAGCAGGGCATATGATACTAAAAGCTTGTTTGCTAAAAAATGAGCATATGGATTTCAAAACCATTGTAATATAAAGCACAAGTGACAGGTATGCCAATTACATTAATAGAAATTCAAAGCAATGAACATATAACTTGGGCCTGGGCGAAAAAAAAAAAAAAGAACATATAACTTGGGCCATGACATCCCCTGGAAATTAAACCAGCCACAATCTTCAGGCATTATTTTTTCTCATCAATGTGACAATGGTGAACATTTGTCTCACTTGGACATCCTACATTTGTGAACTTTGCCAAGGAGACCAACTTGACAATGCATCATGCCTTTTTTTGTGATACCCTTCTCTTTCTCTCTCCATGATAAATAAAGATGCAACAACATGTCTTGGTACCCAATCAAATTCATGCGTAAGACAGAATTTACAAAGATTTTTTGAATGACGATGCTTAGTCCCTCAATGGCAGTCTAACCTATAGATAAAGACAACACAGGGGTGCAAAGAAGACAAAGATTGTTGGGACTACTTCAAATATTGCAGTTTGACAAGTGGAGGATTGTATGGCAGATATCAGCGATACCAAGGATAATCACCAATAGAATAACATTGATGATATGAGTTCCAAGTTATTCAGTGCTTTTTCCAGCTATAGAGCAGGTTAGGCATTTGGGAAGACATATACCAAGGGAAGAAGTAGACACATCTTGAAACATCATCAATGAAGACATCTTAAATAATGATATTGCATTATCTCTTACATCACCGTATCAAAGCATCATTCATACGCATCAAGTTGATATCTATAGAATCTGCAATCCACCACATATATCATCTAAAAAAAGACCAAATGACAAAGTGGGTACAAAAGGTACAGACAGCTCATTAACAAAGATCTCTTTTCTCTCTCTTTCTCACACACACACACACAAAAACACATGCACACCCAAAATAATCAAAACCTTAAAAGAGTTCTAATTTTGATCACAGAATTGTTTTAAAACAAGAGTGCCTTTGTTGCCTAGTAGCCATTTCACTCATTGATATCTGTTACAGACACATGGACTTCATGCTCTGTCTAGACTGTAAGGTAGCCTAAAATTGCAAAAACAATAATAAATATGGTACTTTACACTTCTATTGTGCCTTAATCTCTACAATGTAAAACCTACGCATTTAGCAAAGGAAATACAACGTAACAGTACAGAGATAACATTCAAATCCTAAGCCAATCAGGTAATATTCAAATATCAAATATTCATGAAAACATTACATTATTTTGATCCTTTAATTTTAAATTACTTACCAACCAAATGCATTTAACCATCTGCTAATGAAAAGAATAATATGTTTCAAACTTACATAAATCATTGTAACAACCCAGTCTTTCTCCTAGTGGTAAAAAAAAAAAAAAAATCTAAAAGAGAAGCCATATCCTATGATGATATCCAGGTTCAATCAGCGAAACACCATTGCTTGATATACCAAGGGGTGTTGAAAGTGAGGTTATTAAACAATTGTATAAAGCCTCACAAAAGTATCAAGGAATCCAACTAAGAAGCACTTGCAAGTTTGCCCTTATTATGTCTAAACTTGGTGCAACCTATTTGACAACCCTTAACCCAACTTAATGACATTATAAAGCAGTCTCTAAATAAAAAAGATAACCCACAACAGAAGCGTAGGTGTTCTTTTCTTTTTTTTTTTTTTAATTTTTCATGAAAGAATTTTTTTTCTTCCCCTAAAAGAAAGAAAAGAGTATCTTCTGTAACATGCAACCCACAATCAATAGTTTTGCAAGGCCAACACAACCAATAGTTAAGAATCCTTATGATTGTTTGTATGAATGTATCCCACATTAGTCAGTTTGGCAAAGATAAGTTGGAGTACCCACCTTAAGAAAATGAATCAATTCAACATATACAAATAGATTTCTGTTAAAAAAGAGCATGGAAAAAAAATTGTCTTTATTTTCTGGCTAAATTGAGAATTCAAAGAAAACTGTTATCATCTATTGTACAAGGAGCAGGTTGGGTTGAAAACTCAGTCCTCCAGCAACCTATCTAACCCAGGTACAATTAAGCATGCCAGCATTTGATGAACAAAAATCCTTGTCCCCTTTTTTTATGGTCCCAATCTGTGAGAGAGATATAAACCATAATAATGAGAGACAGAGAATAATTTAATGTTTAATAAAGAGTTGCAGATGCTATAGCACTTGACTATCAGGAATATGTTGTGTAAAATTTAAGAAAAATGCCATGACCATCCTTCATGTATCTGCTACTTACAGAGTACAGAGAAATTGAATACTCTCCAAGTTCAAGAGCAAATTATAACATGTTCAATAGACAGCTTCAATTTGTGCAGGATTGTCCACAGATTCGTCCAGCCTAAATCTAACTTCAGAATTTGCATGCAACAAAGGGTTAACCCACAAATTTCACTGGCTTACAAAGTTTATCAAAACCAAAAAGATTCACTTCTAGAATCTTCACCTAAGACCACCCATGTCAAAATAAAATTTTTCTTCCAACCTGTCAGCAGTGCAGCTGATATGGCATCACCCACTTCAGTTCTGAATAATAGCCTGGATAAAAAGTGCCTTCTCTAAGGTAGTTGAGAGTAATTTTTTTTCTGAAACTAGCCTACTCAAATAGCAAATATAGTTCAATAAAGAAACTAGCCTAGTCAACAACTTTATAAAGTTTCTGTTATGCAAATAGAGAAGTTAACTAAGATGAAACTGAAACAAGTCTGATGTTAGTGTCATTCCTTCAAATTACTTCCAAAGCTTTCAATGCCTAAATTTCCAAACAATAATAACAAATTTTAGAAATCAAGAACACATGACATCAAATATGTCCAAATACCTAAGTCGTTAAGAAGATGCAAAGAGTGAAAGGCAGCTTGGCAAAAATAGTCAGATATCATTATATATCATTTCCATTGAACTTTAAGAATGACAGTGGCAACAAACCTCAGCATCAAGACTTAACAATGTACTTTTCATTCAATATGCTGAACTGAGAAAAATGAAATAGATACACAGACAAATCAAGAACCACATAATTGTCTATCCAAATTAAAATTTGAACAAATGAAGTCCCTATTTTCATGTTTCTTCTCCAGCATATCCATCAAAAGAAGATGAGAAAGAAAAAGAAAAATATATAATCTTTCAGCATTATGTCACAATTGCATAATTAACCAATAAAATTTTCTCCAAATATAAACAAACAAACTACTACAACATTGAAAGCTATCAAGTGTTCCTAAAAATAAACTTGCCCCCCAAATCACACGAATTCAATCTGAAAACCACATACCATCAGAAAAATTTAAAACAAACAAATCGAAATCAGAAATCGGTAAAATTGCATACCATCTTGAGTCAACAAGGGATAATCCGATGCACTCAATTGCACGAACCAGTTCCATCCCGAGTTCACCCTCAACAAAATGGCAGCAGCACGCAACGTTGCAGCCAAATTAGAGGAGCCCATATATATAAGCCGACTAGGCTTCCCTATGACATCAACATTTGCAAAAGACCTGATTGCAGGCACTGAATTTATTGCCCCAACAAGTCTCACTCTCTCCTCATCAGATGCCTCCGCACCCAAATGCAACAAGTAATGGTTCCTTGGGTGATAGACCGCTAGCAATAGCCGGAGGATCCGGTTACCATCATCCCGGCCGCCGGAGATATAGTATGCAAAAGCGGGTGGGTAGTGGGTACCATGGTGTACTACGGAAGGGAAGGGTTTTGGGGAGCTAAAAGCAGAGATTGAGTAGAACAAGAGAAACAGGAGAGATAGGAATGCTGCAGAGAAGAGTGTAAAAAGCCATCTTTTCTCTGCTCCCATAATACTAACAATACTAAATTACTAATGTTGAATCTGCCTCTCGTTCTTGTTGTTGGCGATCAACTTGATTATGGCGGGGCATATGTTGGTACAAAAATCAAATAAAGTTCAAATTTTTCTGCTAAATTTGAAGTTTAGAGAGGAAATTAAGATATGGGTAATGAAGACTTAACCATACCTAATTCTTTTCTGATGAGAAACAGAGAAGTTGGGTATCATAAAAATAAATAAAAATTAAAGCTTTTTTGAGGGATAAATTCCAGATTTTGAAGTAAAACAAAGAGATGGGTATCTGTCAAATGAAGATTTTGTTGTTGAATTTGGGGTTTGAGAAGGAATAGAGAAATGGGTACGTGGCGATCTTGAAGTTTGCGGGTCTGGTATAGAGCTCAGGGCAGTTAGGTAACATTGGTTGCTAAATCTTGAAGAGAGAGAATTTTATAGCAGAAACTGGATCAGAAACTGTCAAAAAAACAAAAATTTTCTTTCTTACTCTCTATTTTACTCTCTTTATATGTCTCTCTCACTGTATCAATGTGCATTTATATATGTAATCAAAAAATTTCCCTCTTTTATTGGTTTCAAGCTTAGGGTTAGGGTTTTCAGGCAAGATTTGTTTTCTTGCAAAGGCGAAGGAAATGGAAAATAAAAATGCTGAGTCTTTGTAATAATTAATTTTTGATCCAAGAAAAAGGTTCAAAGTTTATAACTTTGCGGGTGAGTAAGAACAATTTCACTTTTTAGTTTTCACTCTTATGGATAGTGAATTCACGCGCCACAAAGTGGAACACATTTGTCCATATTATGCATTGGATTTAGGAAAAATTACATAAATCCAACAATTTTTTTTTATCTCATAAATTTTTTAATTTTAAAAAATAATCACGTTTATGTTTTTTTAATTATTTTTCGATCAGCAAAGTATTAATTAACAATTTAAAAATATTTAAAATTGAAGAAAAAATAATGAAAAAAAATTTAAATTTATAAATATCAAAATAAAATTTTAAATTGAATTGGTGACCTGAAAAAAGTGAAAATTAGTTATATAAAATTATTTTTAAAAATTAAGAAATTTAACCAATTAAAAAAATTATTTATATACTAAAATAATATATTTTAAAAAGTTAATATACCAGTAATGTAATTTTTACTTAGATTTAGCATATGTAATGCACGCGCTACATAAGAGCGTGGAATAAGATGATCTCATTTCCTTTTCTTGCTGTTTTTTTTTTAAATATGATGTGTATTTTTGTTGAACTACTGATATTCTGGAAGTGCTCATCTTCTGATTGATTTGGTAACTGTTGCTTTCACAGATACATTTGTTGCTTTCACAGATACATTTGTTAATTTCAAATTTGAAGGATTTTATTACAGATTATGCCTTAATCCTTTTTTTTTTCCATTAATAATAGTAGTAATTTTTAGTTATAAATAACTATAACTCATAAAAAGTTTAAAATTTTTGAATCATCCTCAGTATTTTTTTTTTTCCAAATGAATTGTAATATAAATAACATGATATACTAACTTACATTCTAATTTCACATCATTCTTCATAAATTTATCATTTATGGGTAAATTTTAAACCATAGATTGATATACTATATCACAAATTCACAATATATTTGATTATTAATAATTGATTTCTTTATAATTTTAAATTTAGATTTTTTTTATTCATTTGTTTTAGTTAAAACTAAATAATAGTTTTTTTTTTTCAAACTAAAAATAAAAATGTTTCCAAGTTGGGTTTGAAAGTGAAAATAGGAAGTGACATTTTAAATGAACAAATGATCACTGCTGAGGTGTCATAAAGTGATGATGTTGAGTGCACAAATTTGACCATATGAGTGATCGTAAATCCACGCATCCGCGGAAAAAAAAATTTAGTTAATTTTTATGTGTTATAAAATATTAAGAATATATAAATATTATTTTAAATAAAAAATTTATAAATGCAAAATTATTGAATATTTATTTTTATTATTATAAATCTTTAAATTGGTGTTTCCGTCAATATTTTTATTTTTATATATGAATATAAAAATTTAAATTATCAATCACAATATATCAAATAAAATATATATATATTATAATGTATTAAAAATATTATATTATTTTACTTATTTTTTATTTTTTTATATTGTTACTTTTTTATTTTTTTCTTCATTTAATTTTGTTAAATAAGGTTATTATATAAAAGAAAATAAACTTTCATATTAAATATCATATTTACCTAATATTTAATTTTAATTATTTTTTAAATACTTAAAATTATATAAAAATTTCAAAAAATTGTGAAAAAAAAACTATATATATATTTTTTAGTATTAACATACAAAATATGTTAATATTGTTAAGGAAAAATTATACCACTAATATCTGAACTTTTAAAAATATACTATTTTAGTATCTAGATAATTTTTTTTTGTCTGATTAGTTTTTTAATTTTTAAAAATACTCTCATATAAAGCCTCATTTGTTTTGATAAATTTTAATGATGGATTTTACAAAATGCATGGATTGTAACTCAATCATTTATTTAGTTTGAAAAATTGAATTATATTTCATGGATTTGTTAAAATTTATCATGTTTCAAAACCTTAAAAAATGAATGATTTAAAAATACACATGGAATGTGAGTTTTTAATTCAAGTAAAGAGGAATTGTATTACAGTAAAGAGAAATTGTATTGCTTTAGAGAATTTTGATTGCAAAGAGTTTTACATATTGAAAGTATGAAAGTTAAAAATCGATTTTCTCCTATAGGAGTAATTGTGTGTGTGAGAGAGAAACTTTTGTTTGCTGACGCTTATGTTTTTATAGGCTTATTTAGAATACTTTTAGTAACCGTTTCTTCCCACTAACTCCAATAAGAAACTGCTTCAATATCTGCTTCACTAACTCCTTTTTACGCCTCAACTGTAATAACTCTTCAGTTCCACTAATTCCTCAACCCCTCTTCAACTAAGAAACTCCTCCATTATACACGTGCTTCTCTTACTAGTGCTAGAATTCTTTAGAATATTGAGGAATTCTCCTCTATCACTGATGCTCAGGTGAAAAGAAGCTATCAGATTTTGATAACCTTATGGGTTTAATTAATTAGGCTTTTAATTAAATTATATGCCTAGTCTTAGTCAAAAATTGATGTAAACAGTATGTATATTAGATACATAATACTCAATATAGTACAATCCAAAGCAAACAGATAATGTCTAAACACATTTATAAATAAATTATCAATAAATTATTAAATAATACCCACACTTTGAATAAGAGACTTTTGATACCAAGATTTCAATCTTATCAATTGGATTAAAGGTACCATTGCTAATGATGGGACAGTAATAAGAATTAGGAATATTATGCTTTTGGCATGTTTTAACTTTGAAGAATGCTTATGGTAAATTATTGTATTTGTTTTATCAATAACAAAAGAATGGTTGTCTTCTGTGCAAAAAAAAAAGGAATTTTTTTCTATACTTCTATTTCTATAGCTCATTGGATTGATGCATGTAAAATTGTTTTTTTTTTTTTTTACTAATTATTAAATAGCACACAATAGATGCTACAACTAAAATGGTGTATTATTTTTCGCCTGAAAAAAAAAAAAAAAAAGAGAAAGAAAGAAAGGGAGGTGTGTGTATGGCATGCATGTGCAAAGGCGGACACAGGGGTTGAGTAATTGGTTTAAAAAATATATATATTTTTCATTTATTGTCTCAATAGTTTAATTTTTTTTTAGAGTAAAATATTATTTAGTTTTTAATATTTGATCTAATTAATTAACTCGTCTCTACTTTTTGAGAAAATAATTAATTAATCCATCAGTTTTAGTTCCGTAAGATTATTTAGTCATTTCGTCCATTTTTTTATACTTTTTTCTGCTAAATTTATGAAAAATTACTAAAATACTCTTGTATATATAATAAATATAATTTTAATTTTATTATTTAAAAATAATAAATTAAATTAATAAAAGTAAATAATATTTATATAATTATATTTAATATCATAAAATTATAAAATTATTTATTATTATATATAATAAAAAATATTTATATTAATAAAATTAAATAATTATTATATAATTAAATGCTTATTATATAATTTTATTATTTATTATTTTTTTATTTTTAAATAATAAAATTAAAATTATATTTATTATATATACAAGAGCATTTTAGTCATTTTTCATAAATTTAACAGAAAAAAATATAAAAATAGACGAAATGACTAAATAATATAACGGAACCAAAATTGAGTGACTAACTAGTTAATTTCTCAAAAAGTATGGACAATTTAGTTAATTTGGTCAAATTTTAGGGATTAAATAGTAATTTACCTTTATATATATATTTTTACTTATAAATTATTTTATTTAATATTTGTCCCTCAAAATTTTTTATTTAGCCCCCTTTAAACTTAATTTTTATATTTAATATCCTACAATTTCATAAATTCTTTGTATTTTTTTACTTTTAATTTATTCTTTTTTACATTTTTCCCTAAAAAAAATTTATATTTTTCAACTTTAGTTTCTTTTTTTATATTTAGCTCATAATTCCATAATTTTTTTTATTTTTATCCTTAATCCCTTCCTATATTTAACTTTTTAAATTTTAATTTGAAAAATTAAGTGTGTAATTTTTTAAAATAAATATTAAAATTATGGTTTTAAATCTAATTATTTTTATGAATATTTTTCATTCAAGTTTTTATTATTATATTTATCAATGAAATATAGTAATACATTAATTATGTATTATTTATTATAATGAATTAATTTTCAAAATATTTAATATTATTTATTATGTGTTATTTATCGCTGGGATAAGTTTTCGCCCCTCCTAACTTCAATTCGTGACTCCCCCATTATTAATATACCAATTAAATTTATATATTATACTATATTATTTTCTCTGTACTTTTCAATCCACCTTCTAATTCAATTATGCGTATGTTCTTGTGCATGTGCTAATAAATATTATTATTTATCTTCTCATCTATGTTAAAATTCATCTTAATGCTGAAAAAAGGATTACAATAAATACGCAAAACTCATTTGAGTTTGGGATGTTTTGGCTTCGTTTCATTTTAAAAGCTTGGGTGAGTTTTCAGTGCAATGTATATTTGATTTAGTTTTTGCATTATGGATTAAATCACTCATAATATTAAAATTTAATAAATTTTATTCAAAATTATAAAATTATTTTATATTATTTATTATTTAAATTATATCAAATTTAGATAAATCAAATTCAGTTGATTCACATTTGAATCATTTTGATTTTATAACTTTTTTTTTTTTTTTTGAGAACCAATGGACTAAAGACTCAAAATGATTTTAGTCAAATATAAAATATCTCACTCTTCACACTATTGAAAAGAGAAATCAATCGTACTACTCTCTTTCTCTCTGCTAGGTTTTTATCTTTTTCTCTTAGCCCTGCTGCTTGGGTCTAATATGGGGGAATCTACCGAAGGCTTCAACCACCAGTAGGGACCCTGATTTCCTCCTTTAGTTTCCTTTTTTCTTGTTTTATTTTTTTTTTGTTTTGTTATCTTGTTTTTTATCACCTGGGTTGGGTCTTTTTGTCTACCAGTTCTTCTAGTTTTGAATGTGTATATCTTCGTTTTTGGATGCTCGATGATACTCTTGCCGTGAATAACTCCGACTTTATCCGGTCTTCCCATCAATCTCATTTATTGAATGAGCTATTTAGGCCTGGTTGTTGGTGGGGAGAGGAAGACTATGCTGTCGTTGGCTGCGGAGAATCCTAGATTGGATCTCGACATCCTCTGTGTTCTCCGTTTGCCTATCACAGGGACATCTTCCACCGGCGAGATTTTTCTTTGTTGGGCTTGGTGATTCTCTGTGATTTTTGTCCCATCCTTGTTTTGTGGTGGGTTATGCTCAACTTATACAACAGTTCAAGCTTCTTTTTGAGGATTCAGCTACAAGCTTTCCAAGATCTACAGAGCTTCAACTCTTTGGTTGGCCTTAGACGGGTATGGTGGTGTAGGGGAAGAGTTTGGAGGTTGCTGTAAGGGGATGCTTCTCTAAGGGGTCTCTTAGTAATTTTCCTGAGATTGTAGGCCTTAGTGCCATTGACTTACTAGACTTAGATTCTGGTATTAATTTGAGTTTCAAGTCCACTGTTGAAAACCCATCATAGGAAATATTTTATTTGGGCCTTAGCTAGTTTTCTTTTTGTAAGCTTATTATCTGTTGTATTATTTTGGGCTTTATACCTTTTAATGAATGACAACTATATCTTCTTGGGTCAAAAAAGAAATCAATCATGCTACACTTGGTTGACTTGGTTTTATAACTATTTAAATATGTCCAATTCAAATATATTACTATATACTAAAACAATTGACACTGAACTATCAGACTGACACGTGTCAAAACCTTATAAATTGATTATATATTCATCCTAATTAATTATCTTCATATAAAAAATATATATTAAATTAAACAAATTTCTAAATCATTATCTTAATTAATTTTTCAAAATAAAAACTCATTAAATTAAAACAATTTTCTAAATCATTATCTTAATTAATCATTATCT
>CATKHJ010902095.1:0-11213 GCA_949750685.1 Vernicia montana
TAATTGTTTCAAATTCATATTTCTTTTAAATAATGTTCATTACTTATTCTAATAACGTTTATTAATTTTAATTATATGTATATTATATTTTTTTAACATATAAATAATAAATATATTAATTTATTTAAAATTTCGGTTCGACCTCGGTTCGACCTCTAACCCGTGACCCTCTGCCTTCAACGATTCTAAGACCGGGCCGAGTTTGAAAACATTGGCAATTATATATACATATAAAATATTATAAAAGTCCATCTTAAAAAAATTTCATAATTTCTTTTAGCAACATTAAAATTAAAATTTACATTTCTCAAAATATTTTTATATATTTACCAAAATTATTCTAATTTAATTTACATCAATATATATAAAATATTTATGATTTAAGATTATATTTTGACTATTTTGGCTATTACGCAATATTAATATTGTAAAATTTTAAATTTAAATAATTAATTTTCATGAAATTGTAGTTTTGAAATTTGAATAATGTTATTTTAATAATTAACTTATCAATTTTAATAATATATACTAATTTTAATTTTATTACGATGACTAATAAAAATTTATTAAATCATATATTTTATATAATATATAATATTTATTTAATTTTGGTTGAACCTCAAACACGTGACTCTCCGGTCTTAATAGTTCAAGCATCGGGTCAGGTTTGAAAACCTTATTAAAAATATAAGTTGTTGAGTATATAAATGAAATAGCGATGTAAAAGTTAATAAATTATAAGAAATTATATGAGGTTCAAGAAAAGTTTTTAAAAAAATGAAATTTATAATGTATGTTAAATATATTACTATAAAAAATAAATTTATTATTTTGTTTTTTTAATAATGATAGTGAATACATTATTAATAATAAATAGTGTAAAATAATAATAACTATCACCAAAAATAAAAATTAGCTTTCAATATAGAAATATATAAATGGGTGATGATATTTTCAGAGTTAAAATTGTTAAATACCAAAGCATATCACTCGGACAAATTTGCCTTTCTCAGTCACTTTGCCCTCATTATTATATGGCTCATTTCTTAAGTTGGAATTCTCTCTCCTTCGAAAAATTTTATTTTTCCTTATGAAACAAAGATAATAATTTGTATAAATAATTCGACCTTATACATAAATAATTTTGATTTTATTCAATAATTATCAATTTCTCTGTTAAAACCAATTAAACATATGAGATTACGCTAAATTTTGAAGAAATTTAAAAAAAATTCAAATTTATTAATAAATCAATTAAATATAAATCTCTTAAATAGAAAAATTTCGTCCTGCACTTCCCTTCTGATAATTTCCAAGACAACAAACTTTTTTTTTTTCTTGTTAATTACAAATCCATTGAAGTTTCAACAAAATGAAAATGAAACCCAATTTACCTAACCCATTATGCAACTTCCAGTAAATTACAAATTTATATTTTTCAAGTAAATTACAACATTACCATTATATGCTTCTACAATTAAATTTATTCTAATTTTTTTTAGCTTATTTACAATTTCGTTATTTCACTTAAACTTTTAAACTTCCCATAGTACTCTTATTTTATTAATATATATTTACAATTATCAATTTTTTTTTTGCCAAAGACAATTATCATTATATATTATTACAAGATTGTCATTAATTTTCACATTAATAATTATATCCTTAAGTAATAAATTAATTTCCTCTCATTTAATTTCTATGTTTTTGTTTTATTATTTTTACTCAAATAATATAATTTGATATTATATTAAAATCAATGAATCTGAATTATATGGGCTCATAAGTGATGCAAGTGTTAAAAAAAAAAAAAGATTTTTTCTTATCACAAGACTTGTGATGTCTGTCACATCATATAGAGAGACATCATATGGGCATTTATCAATCTATTTGTTGATGATGTCTGTGGACTGTGCCCAATTTCAGCATCATGGAAGGGACAATGTGTTACAAAGGAGAAAACTTTGACTCCATAATCAAAACAAATAAATGTAAATATACAATAACAAGTTTTAATTCATTTCCTTTGGCAGAAAAAAAAAAAGTTTTAATTCATTTCTGCAATAGGGTTTGAACAGGAATTCCAGTCTTTAAATTTGATTCGCAAGGCAATTAACTAGACTTTCTTGGTCATCATATAACATATATATATTACATGTTTTATTTACATAAAAATTTTATAAATTAGGTTTGAATTTCTAATTAATTTATCACTTTGTAATGTATATACCAACTGATATTAGACGTGAAATTATTAGCTAAAACGAAAATATACTCCTCCTGCTCACATTGAAATAGACCTTACGTGCGATTGGAGTAAATATATATCATGTGAGTTCATCTTTATATAATAACAAATTTATCAAATCACTAGTATTATTCATTATAATAGATATGCAATTTTAAAAAACAAGAAAAAAACCATTTTAATTTATTTAACATAGTATAAAATAAAGAAAATAAATAATTATTTGTGTTGAAAAAAATAATGACTAATTATATGGAATAAAATCATTTATATAAATAATATGAACCCACTTGTATACTAACTAAATAAATTTATAATAAAAATTGTTTTAAAAGAATAATGATATAGTTGATTTCTAAATTCTTCCAATTTTGCTATTGTATTGTTTGAACTTTTATTTAGTAATCATGTGTATAAATAATTTTTTTTATTATGAATAGTGAATCCCAAGTAAGAAATTATGAATAATTAATATTTGATAATATATAAATAAGTTTATAAACAAAAAGTATGAGAAAAGAAAAAGATTAATAAAATAAAAATAAGAATAAATTGTAAAGTGGAAAAATAATTATTCATTGTGAATTATGAATCCTTAGTTTTTTATAATTGAGAAAATAGAAAAAAGCAAAAAATAAAGGGTATATTTAAAAATTCATGATTTTATTATAAATAGTGAATTAGAAATTTATCATGCTTAATATTTTTAAAAATAAAATATAAAAAAATAAAATAGAAAGAAAGGCAAAAAAGGGAAAAAAAAAAGAAAAAGAACAAAATAGTAAAATAGAGAATTCACCATTCATCATGAATAATGAACACTATGCCCTCTTTTTAATATAGATATAAATATGAATATGAATTCATATTTTATAATCAAGTTTATAAACAAAAATTATGAGAAAATAAAAAAATTAATAAAATAAAAGTAGGAAAAAATGTGAAAATCCAGGCGAGTCCCGATCCTCATTTTTTTTTTCATATTTAATTAAAATTAAAATAATTAAAAATAGATGAATATTTTTCAGTATGAATTATTAATTCATTATCCTGGGCTTTTTTTTAAATTTTAATTTTCTTGATTTTCTTATATTTAATTAAAATTAAAATAAATAAAAATAGATGAATATTTTTCTATATGAATTCATAAATTCAAGATACTGGGTTTTTTTCTTGCCTTTTTTTTTTTGATATATATATATATACAATGTCCTTTTAATTATTTTACTAACATTTAAAGGCAAAATCAAAGAAAAATAGATGGAATGATTAAATCTAATGCCTAAATCAAAATAGAGAGACGGGTTAATTAATTTGTAAAAAAATATAAATTAATTAATTAATTATATTAAATTTTAAAGACTAAATAATAATTTGTCAAAAAATTGCAAAGAAGAGAAAGCTACGTAGAGAGTAGAAAATAAAAAAGAAAAAAAATGGCAATCTTGTAAATAAAAGAAAAAATAAAAAAAGAAAGGGAAAATCACTATTCATGATAAATAGAATAGGATTTTATTTTAGTATTTAAAAAAAAAAAAAAATTTTAAATTGTTATTTTTTTGGTTTTGTTTAAATTGTTATTTTAAAAGTAATAAAAAAGTTTTGGATTTTATATGTCTTCTTATGTAAGGTCAAGATCATCATTAAGAAACTCATAAAGTTTTAAATACAAACGTGTCGGAGTTCTAACACATTTGTTTGAAAGAATATAATTTGTTGAAAATAAAATGTGTTAAAAATGGAAGACAGCCACACAAGCGGGTCCAAAATAAATTTTTAATTTTTTTTTTAAAATTTATGACCCAAAAAAAGTCAACAGCCATCGCTTAAAGTTGAAAAATCATGTTTCATTCGCTGACTATTGACACACCTCGTGCCCCTTAAATAACATATTTGAAGGATTATTATATTTTTCTCTCACACATCATATATATATATATTTAAAAAAATTTATCACACTTAGGTCGAAATTAAATTTTAGAATAAGAGAGTTAAAACTCAAATCATATATATATAATCAAGATACAGCTTTTTTGACCTGAAAACAAGGTTTTACTGGCCATAAAATCTGACTAAATTTTATAATTGTTTGATATATTTTGATAATTATGAATGATAATTTTAAGTTAAATTCTAAAATGATGAATAAAAAAAGTATAATATTTGATTTTTAGAATATATATATATTACACACTTATCTATATATGTATGCATATAAGAAAAAAAAATAAAGATAATATAATATACTTTTTATAACAAATGATACTAATTTTTTTTAGATCTTTTATTGTCATTTTATATTTTTTTAATAATATAATTTTTAAAATGCATGCAAACATTTTTATCATATAATTTTGTTATGATTTACTTTATTTATAAATAATATATATATTTAGTTAATTTATTAGTTTATCAAATTATTTTTCCTTTATGTAATATGTGTGTAAATATATTACATTGTAAGACCAAACTATATTATTATATTTCTATTTAATATAATAGTTAAAAATAAATAAGTAAAATTTAAAAATATAATAATAATTTTATACAATTTTATGACCGTACAACGTTAGGAAAACAATTAATTATAAATAGAGCTAAAACGTATTCATATAAGACTAATTTTAAGTTATGATATGTGAAATTTGAATTTTTAATATTATTAAATATTATGAAAATTATGGATTGCGTCAATACATGAATATTTAATATGTGTTGCTTCTAAATTAATATGGTAAAAAATGAATTAAAATTAGAATTGAAAGTTAAATTGTTACAAATTCTCCTTTTTTTTCACATAAATGTCAAAGGACTGGTTTAATATTAAATGTCATTAGTGTAAATCAACAATTGATTGGACTAAAATTTTCTTTTTTTTCCTCATAATTTAAAACCCAAAACTTCTCCCATGTATTAGGTACACGCACAGCCATAATAATAATACTATACGGTATATGTCTACTGTACACTGTATTAGGTACAGTAGAAGTAGTACTGCTATTAATTAATTAATATAAAGATATATGGTCAACGGTTTGTCCTTTAGCTGGTGAATGATGATAGTCCTCAACCGTAGAATCTGTGTTTTGTACACATTTTTCAGTCTTCTAGACTTCTAGTACAAGTAGATAAATAATGTATTTATTACTGTATACTATACACTGAAACTACAAGTATATGTATATAAAGAATAGACTCAAATAAATTAAATAAATTGATTTTTTTTTTTTTGAGAAAGAATTAATTGCATATTTGAACAGTCTCTTACATTGGTAAAACATCTGGAGAAGTCAGGTTATATCCTTAATCTGTGGTCAAGCCCATTGATCAAAATTTAATTTATGGTTTCTAAAAATTTGATTTAGCTAAATAGTTGAGTTATTCTGGATGGTCAGATAAAAAGTTAGTATCTTTTTATTATTTGTTAATTCAATATAGTGTATCCTTGACCATCTGATCAAGTTTCACTGACTTCCATTAATTAATGGATAAGATCAATATATATAAATATATAATATTGTGCATTATACATAACCTTGACAATAGATTCATATTATTAATTTTTTTTTTATTATTAATGAGTTTTTAATTCAATAATATTGAAACGTTTTGTGATTAAGTTTCAATTAAAACTAAATTTCATAAAAAAAAATGGAAATAATCTCTAATATTTTTTTTTATTAATTTTCATAGAATATAAACCTATTAATTTCCAAAAAAAAAAAAAAAAAAAACTAAAAAAATTTAAGGATAATCTTTGTGAACATGGATTGTGTAAAGTTAATTTCCCACCAACCCATGAAGCTGCATATATAAAACTTGTCTTCCAAGTAATTAAAGAAGCGTAACTGCCCTTTCTAATATAAAGTCAAATGAAAATTTCTTGTATGTATTAATTAATAAATAAAATGAGGGTTGAAATATAATATAGAGGTCAATCAAGGAGTTAGAGGAATGAGGGAGTCATGTCCCCTTAATTTTTATTTCTTCCGTTTTAAAAAGATTTTTTTTTTCTTACAGTTTAAGAAAACATTATTAATTACTTGTTAACTCATAAATTTTATTATATCTTTTCACTTATATTCTTATTTATACTCATTTATTACTATCTTTTTTATTAATTTTGATAATATATAAATACTACACCTTTTAATTAATAAGGATAAAATAGACAAATACATATATTTATTTTTAGAGTGGGCAAGTATTTTGGGACATCCTAAAAAGGAATAGTGGACAACCTTTTTGAGACGGAAGTAGTAAAATATAAAAAATTTTAAATATAAAATTATAAAAATTTGGTTATATATTGTATTTGGTCTTCTTATTTTATGTGAAAATTTTCTTTAAAAATATAGAAGTTGACTTAATTATATATATTATATTGATGTAAATTATAATTTAAGAAATTTGACTATTCATAAAAAAAATTATGACTCTATCACTGATAAAGGTAAAGATATATATTATAGTATAGTGTTTTCTATGGTTATTTTGTTAAAAATTAAAGTAAATATATTTTGTTTTATTGACCATTACAAAAAAAAAAAAAAAAGGCTATTTTATAAAAAATCACAATTTTAATTTTATGAAAATATGATTTATTTTATGTAAAACAATAACTTTACGAAAAAGTTCATATATTAACAAAAAAGAAAAATAATTTCGTAATTACGAAAAAATAGTTCTCTTACGAAAAATGACAATTTTCTTATATTTTTTTGTAAGTAAAATTATTTTTTCGTAATTCTTTTTAATTGCGAAAAAATTTAATTTTACAAAAATATGATTTATTTTGTGCAAAATAATAACTTTAATAATAAGTTTCTAAATTAATGAAAAGGAAAAATAATTTTATTAATTTTATTTCATTTCGTTAATTTCATAAAGTTAATTTCATTCATTTCGTAAAGTTAATTAATGAAATTATTTCGTAAAGTTCATTAATAAAATTATTTCGTTAATTTCGTAAAGTTAATTAATGAAATTATTTTTTTATTAATTTAGAAAATTTTTTATAAAGTTATTATTTTACACAAAATAAGTCATATTTTTATAAAATTAAAAAAAATTTCGCAACTAAAAATAATTACTAAAAAATAATTTAATTTATAAAAAATATAAAAAAAATTATAATTTTTCTTAAAAAATTATTTTTTTAAAATAAAATAAAATAAATTTATTTTGATTTTTAACAAAATAAAAGTAGAAAACGCCATTATAGTAGTATATAATTGTTTTGTTGACTTTTTTTTTTTAATTATAAGAAAAAAACAATTGTAAGGTTGGACATTAAATTTGTTAAGGTATAATTGTTTCATGCACGATCAAAATATTTTTATTGTCAGTTCCGCGTGCGGTTTGACATTTAATATCCAATGAGCAATTTACTTGTGTAATCACTAGGGCTACAAATAAGTCAAGTCGTTCGCGAGCGGTTCGGTACTCGGTTCGATAAAAGCTCGTATGCGTTCGGCTTATTTTATAAATGAGTCAAGTTTGAGCCTTAATTCAAAGCTTGATTAATAAACGAGCCGAGTTTGAGTAAAACTAAACTCGGCTCGATTAGGCTCGTGAACAGTTCGATTAATAGGTTCGCGAATAAACTCGTTTATAATATATTAATATATACATTTATGATTTATATTTTATAATTATAAAATTAATAATAATATATGTGTACAATTAGTTTCACTAATATTATATTTTATAATTTCATTAAATAGTTGAGAAGTTTGATTTAAAAAAAAAAAAGATATGTTACATAATAATAATAATAATAATAATAATATTATTATTATTATTATTATTATTATTGGCACTCAAAAAAATATATTTTAACACTCCTATAATTTTTTTGATAATTCAATTTAACTAAAATATACATACTCCTAATTTTTTTGAAACATGTAATGCTCAATTTTATGATTATATATATATATATATATTTTTACTTATTGAATGATTTTGCTTTTATGTTAGTTTGAATATAATTTTCAAGCTTAAGTTCGAAACGAGCCGAGTTTGAACACAATTTTTAAGTTCGAATCCAAGTTCGAGCCCGAAAAAAAAAATCAAGCCAAGCTCGAGCAAGTTAAAACTCGGTTCGGTTCGACTCATTTGCAGCCCTAGTAACCACACACTTCCATACATACATAATTTTAATGTAACAATCTCTCAGACATTGAAATAAATTCAAATATAATTAATTTTTATCTTTATTGATATTAAGAACTGCTATTTGGGTTCTAGCTAAATGCATGAGGATTGTTCATGTTTCAGCTTTGTAACTTAGTTCTATGTGGAATTTTTTCATTAATTTGGGTTATTTTTTCAAATTGATTATTTCCCTTTTTTATTTTATAATAAAATCTAATCAGCTTATCAAAATAATAATTGTTAATATGAAAAGAAGAATAGAAGAAGGAAGAAGATTCAATAATAACAGTCACATTCTTTGCACTAGTCAAACACTCATGTGTAGATCCAGCAAAATTTCAACTATGCCTCTATAAACGGTTCATTTATTTTCTCCTTCAATTAATACATAAACTACTCATTGTATCTATATATAAACTAAGTATTTCATGTAATATTTACACAATTTATTAATACAATTTATCAGTTCATCATATAATATAATAATAAATAATAATAATAATTGTATCAAATTAATTTTTTTTTATTAATTTACTGGATGTGTGCCTATTAATTCTTTGACATCTAATATCCATAAGCATCTAAACACTTCGATATTTGATATATATTTATGTATAATTAAACTCAATTTAATTATATCAATATGTATTTGTAGACATAAATTAATGGTAAACTAATAGTGCATTTTAACATAAAATCAAATTTAAATTTAAGTCTCATTTATTTCAATATTGAAAATGAAAATATATATATATATATATGTGTGACAATCAAATTATTATCTTCAATTCTTTAAACGAGTATTCTTTGACATTTAATACTCCTAAGCAATTATACTCAATGGGACAATCAGTAAATACATGCTCTTTCACATTCAATATCCATTTTTTTTTTTATAATAAAAGTCAATATTATTAAGAAATTAAAAAGGGAACAAATATAACACTGAGAAGCAGACTACCCAAGTCAATAAACTTTTTCATTTATACCCGAAAAATACTAAGCAACTCAATGTTATGTTATGTGAGTTGCTTAGTTCACATTCAATATCAATATATAGCACTTTTTGAAAATCATACATATACTATATTATAGGCCTAATTAAAGCATAGAGAAAATTTGTATAATTTATTAAGACATCATCAAAATTGATGATTTGAGTTCAATTGATTTAAAATTAATTAATATTATTTTAATAATCTAATTAATGAAAAATTAAATTAAATAGCTCATTTTTTTTTTGGTTAAATATACTCACAATTAAAATAAAAGAATATATATTACATGCATGCATGAGTTTCATAATTTTGATAGTTTATTTTTTATTTTATTTGGGATTGATATCATCATGAAATTTTTAATTTTATAAAAAATATTATTTATTATTTATTCAATTTATAAAGATTGATTTCAAGGTTAAAACTTGACATAAAAGTAATTAATTTAAAAAATTATTATGCTTTAACATATAAAAAAATTGATAATATATTAAAAAATAAACCCTTGCAAAGCACCGACACCTGACTAGTTAAATTATTATTCTCAATTCACTAAACACATAATCTTTGACATTGTGAGCAAAATAATTGTTTGTCCCTTCTCTCTCTTCTTTTTATAATTAATTAAATTTTGACTTTGATTCAAACACACAAATCTCACCCTTACAAAGACTTCAATCCTTTCTCTCTATTATTATTATTTTTTTTTTCACTCTTTAATTAATCTCATTGATACACTGGAAATTCTTTACACTTTCTATTTTCCCATTACTTTTTTAGATATCATGATCACATATTAATTACTCATAAATTAACTTGAGAGAAATTCTTAATTTGAACATAAAGGAAGTAAATTAACGTTTATTTATTTCTTTATTTTTCTCATTTCACTGCTGTAAAAACTTGGGACAAAGCAAGTCAAAAGGCCAATTTTTTTTTAACCTTTTTTACTGTTCAAAAACTATTCATATTCATTTCATGCTTCCATTTTAGTATATAATAAATATTCAAAAAAGTTAATTTGCCAATGTTAAAGGGAACACCACTATGGTTTATTGCTTTACTTTGGCTTGAAAATTCCGAATAAATTAAAGGTTGTAAATTCCATATCATATATATACTATATACATTTTATTACTAAAATGAAAGTATATATGTAGTTATGCAAAGAATTTTGACTGACTCTTTTTTTTTTTTTTTTTTTTTTTTTTTAAATTTAGTGGGTGTGAACCCTTAATTTTACACCTCAGAGTATGGTTGAAACTGACTAACCATTGGCGGAAGTGCGGCGGTCAAACGGAAGAAGAAAAGCAGAAAACCAGACATGGGCCTGCGGGTCCCGCAGGAAGAGCCTGCGGTACCGCAGGCTAATCCTGCGGTTTCCGCAGGATCTCCTGCGGTTGCCGCAGGAGCTTTTGCGGCAGCTCTTTGCTGCCGCAGGGACCCCCTGCGGTACCGCAGGGGCCCTGTGCGGCAGCGCGTCCCTGATCCGAATCCCACATCTGAAAAACGGGAAAACAGTCCCCCATCCATTCTACTATATATTCAGACCCTTCAAGACAGTTGGGGGGACACCTGAACTTGCTTGATTAACCGGTAATCTCAAAGCAAGCCCGAAAAGCTCTTTTTAACTTGTTCCATAAAGAAGGAACGAGCCTCTTAGTTTTAAAATTTGTTCTTTTATTTTTTGTTCGCTTTGCTGTTTGCTCCTTGCTTTGCAAAGCGTGTGTAAGTCTTCTGTTTGAGGTCCGAGTTCCGCCTCCAGCTGAGAGAAGGTGGAATTAAGATCTGGGAAGCAACTCCGTCCA